>CAEGAG010288741.1:0-10015 GCA_903067065.1 Brachyrhaphis terrabensis
AAACAAAGAAGTCAGGGGTAAAATATTTGAGATGTTTAACACTCATGGAGCTCCGTTAAATACGTCACTTGAAAATGGAGACACAGCTGTCCACCTAAAACGAGGCGCTACATAGATCCTTAGCTCAGGTTGGTGTGCTTGTCAACACAAGTACTTTTAGTCATCCACTCCACAAAAATGGTCTTAATAGTTGATAGTTGAAATAATGCCATTAAAAGTCCTGTTGGCAGTTTGCCACAATCAATTCAAAAGAAACGGCAAACATGTGGAAGAAGGTGTCCTGCTCAGATGAGACCTAAGTTGAACTTTCGTACACTACGCATAGTGTGTACGAAAGCTAACTACAGCGACAGTGCTTTTCACTATAACTTAATCATCCTCACAGTATAATGCAGCAGCATCGTGCTACGGGGATGCTCTCCTGCACAACTGTAGGAAATCTTGAAAATGTTCACCGATGTTGTCCGTTCAATCTGACTTGAGCTTGAGATATTTTGGAAAGAGAAACAAAATCAGTTTCTACTTGTGCAAAAATGTGAAAAGTCCAAAAGGTGTGAATACCTTAACAAAGCAGTGTAGTGAATGTGCATTAACTCGTGGAGAACTTGCATGATTTACACACGATGAGGCCAAAAGCTGCCTTCGATAAATTTAATGAATGAAGACACTGTGGTGATTATGAGCCCATTGCCGTTGATGACCTCAGGCCAGCAGGTGTATACACACAGACCTATTGTCACAAACATCCACAGATGTGCGCATATATACACACACACACGCAAACACTTATGTGTATAGATCCATAAATAGGCAACTGATTTACAAATGAGCTGACCCGTGTGCTGGCCTTGCTCTTAGATAGGCTCACATCCCCACCAGGATGCATAAATCACAATGGACATGCATATGCATGAGCTTCTGAGGAGGTGGGATAAGTGTGTGTGTGTATGTGTGTGTGAAAACCAGCCCGCAGTGGCATACGTATCGATCACTGAGGCTTAGTTAAGTGCTTTTTATTTCACCGAGTTAGAGTCAAGGACCATGGACAGGCCTCTCTCCGGCGACTGTGCTGCTTTTGAATGGGAGAGAAAGCAAAGAAGGGGGGGAAAAAAAGAGGAGAAAGAACTATTTAACTGTTCTTTTTTTCCCCTTTTTTAGTGGCATCCAGGGAGCACACATCACATTAATGGAACAGAGATGACGTTTCACATCTTGTCTCTCTCTCTGTGGAAGAAGGGGTTTTGGCGTTGGACCTTTGCCTGATGTGTGTGAGCATGATGTGAGCTGCTTTAACCTCCCCTTGTTTTATAGACTTATACATGGCTCTGGATCGCACTGCTGCTAAATTAATTTACACACCATTCACACATGCGTGCCAAATCTTCCTTCCTTCTCCTTCCCTTTCTCTCTCTCTCTCTCCTCCTCTCTCTCTCTACACTTTCTCAGCAAAGACAGAGCAGAAATTGCCTGGCGAGGTAAATAAATGACTTTCATCGATTGCTGTAGTTGTAGAGTGACTTTATCACAGTTTGACTTGTCCAGATACAGATCACCGAGTGACAGCGTGTTTTTGTAACGCGCCGCTGTTGCTGCGTGCAAGTTTCGACGTGTGTGCGTGTGTATGTGTGTGTAAAAATCAGGCATAAATCTAAGCGATGAATATCTCTGCATATTAAAAGTCACGGCTAAGGTGGTGGGTTGGCCACAAGCTCTGTCCAATTGTGTATATCTAATTCAACCAAGCTCCCCCCAAACATATTGAAAAGCAGATAAATTTCCTGAGAATTATTAGAGCAAGATCTTACAACCCAACCTGTAGCCAGGTATATTATTTCTCTAATCACTAATATCCTAAAATAATAATAATAATAATAATAAAAAAAAGCTGGAGCTAGATGATATCCTAACATGGTTCAATTCTGTTATCTACCTTTGATAAGTTTTATCTCAATACATATTGTGCAATTTATTTAGCCATTCCTTAATACTCTAGATTTTTTTTTGTTAAAAGAGGTTAAAAGTTCAGGAAACAGTACAGCTGTCTTTAGTGTGTGTCTCTGCGATGTAGGCCACATGCTGTTTTAATAGTTGCTGTGCTGATGTTGTTGCAGAGGCCAAGAAGCCACAGTTAAAAAGACACAAACTGGAAAAACGAGCAAGAGAAGGCCCCATCTGTTTGTACTAAACAGTGGAAGAACTGACCATTGAGGAAGCAAATGAGCAACAAATGAATAAAAGATATTTTGACATCTCTGGCAGTAAGCCATTACAACTTTTCCTCATTTTTATTGAGCATGCATTGCTCAAAAAGCATTGACAGTTGGCAGTAATAGTTCAACATAGCAAAAAAAAGAAAACAAAAAAAACCCCTCACTTTTAATCAAAGTTTTTCTGTTATACATACAGATTGATGTTACTAGTTTGAAGCAGTGGTTTTCAAAGCTGGGGTTGGGACCCACATGGGGGTGGCTAATCAAGGGTATGTTTGGGACTTTGAAATTAGTTTTAGAATTGAAACAAAATATTAATAATGAAAATGGTAAGGCATATTTATGCTGTAAAATTTAAAAAAAAAGTTTTAATACAGTTTTAAAAATGGGAGTGTGTTTTTGTCATGTTAACTATATATTTTAGTTTATTATAACCACATGGCCAAATAACCAAATGTATGAATTGTGATACTAAAAAGTGGAGATAAGTCAATGGCTTAATAATAATCTTGTGTCAAAAGTATTAAGTAGGACTCCTAAATAAAGATATTCTGGATTTTCTGGCAATTACGTATTAATTGAGGATGTAAAGCGTAAATAATAAACTCAGTGCACTGAGTGCACAATCGCTGTATGTTTCTTGTGTGAGAAGTTAAGCTGTTGCACCTCGACATCTGCCATTTTCACGCTAGTTCTGTCTATGATTATTGTGATACATGTTGCACTCTCAAGAAGTGACATACAGAGCAGTAATCCCTTCAGGCCCCAGCGGGATATCGACTCCTCTTCTTTCTCTGTTGGATTTCAAATGGCAACAAAATAACAGGGACACTAAGCCCTGTTGCCCTGTTGCTCTGTTGCACGGAGCTCAGCAAAGGTTTTTCCTACAGGAAAAAAGTCGAATTTTGATTCAGATCCTCACGAATGCAAAATTAATGTTAATTGCATTTAAATTCATATGAAAACATATTCTTAATAGACCTTTTGAAATAGCTTGCTCAAGTTATTTATTCATTTTGCCTTTTCCATAACTTTTGCCGTGCCGCTAATGAACAAAACAGGCCTTTTTGACTGTCTGCGTAGCCTTGGGAGGGCAGGTGAAAATGCTAATTATGTGGTAAGATGGGGGATAAAGACAGAAAAAAGGGTCATTTTAATTTTTTAAAATGTTTGAGATGAAACAATAGTTGCATTAGGAAGTCGTTATAATTGGAGGGAATTGCTGACTGGATACACAGACTTCTAACAGTGGTGAAGCAGCGCACACTTGGGGGTCTTTTTGTATCTGTGCACTGTTTAAAAATTTAACTTCTAACACGCATTAAATAGAGGAGGGGAAACATTAAGATACAAGGAGAGGCGACTAATCAGAGATCGACGATTCTATTCCTCTGTTGCGATTAGCTGTGCCCCCCCTCACCCCCCTGCACATTTAACATCTCTACCTCAGCTTTAGTTTCTCGGAAAGCCTCGGCACACACGCTCAGAAGGAGAACCAGCGACTGTTTTAATATCACTGCTTTTGCATTCTAATCCCGACACCTCTTGAAATATAATTCTTTCCTCTATTTTAAATCGCGAATGTGAAATTGCATTAAAGCAGGAGTGTGTGGGCATAAAAGCAGCGATGTTAAATGGACATATGAATGCAGGGGTGAATCCTAACCTATTAAGCACTTTCCTTATTATTTCTGAAAGTGGAGCGTGGTAATTAGTTTGGTAGAAATCCTATAGTGGGGTGGAGGTATGGGTCTCAATAGTTGAGCCAAATTAATTTCTTCTGTCACCTTGAGCATACGTTCCTCTTAATAGGTTTAATTTATTTCACGGTGATTATCTTTTTTCTTCTTCTTCTCCTTTAACACTTGACTGTGATGTGCATATTCACAGCAAAATCCACTCTGCACATGAATGGTGTACTCATACCTAAATATGATATATCTGCAGAGCGTCATTGCAGCTTGGCGGTTGAGTCTCTATGATCTAAGCGATGGCGCTGTGCCTTTTTTTTTTCCCAGGGATCCTTGCTGCTGCTGCTGGAGCGGCGGCGGTGGCGGCGGCGACCCGTTTGTCATGTGATCCGTGCGTCTGGCTAAGAGCTCTGTTTTTCTCAGCGCTCTCTCCAAGTCTTTTGAGTCCTAAAAGTTAACAATCAGTCTTGATGTTAAATCCATCAGAAACCTCCATGTGCCACGAGGTTTTAATAAGCTCCTTCGTTTGCATGTGTGCGTGCGTGGGTGCGCGCGTGTGCATGTGTGTGTAGGGGGGTGTGTGGGCGCGTGTGGGCGTGTGTGTGTGAGGTGAGGTTATGGTGGGCCATGGGAACGGAGCATACCTATGCGGATTAAAATGATCCCACGGACACTTTTCCGTGGGACATGTTTTAATTCCTCTTCATTTCAAGCACATTTTTGTTTTGAGACATCTCAAATTTCCAGAGGTCTTCTTTTTTTGCCATTAAGAACAAAGTTACCAACTACCAGTTGAGCATAAAGTTACTATAAAATTTCTACACACCTGTTAAAATACCCATTTTGTGATGGCAACAAAATTTGACCTTGATAAATCCTTCCAAAACCCTTTTCCACCTGTACTGTGACCTATAACCTGTACAACTAGACTCAAAAACAAACCAAAACTTTTTTAGGAAGAAAAAATAAAGACGAAAATCTGAAGTAATGTGGAAGCTTAAGTGTACACACCCTCTTATAAATGACCTCTGATTAACCCCAAGAAAAGCTCTGCTGTTCTTGTCGGCTTTTCCTGACATTTCTGAGTCGCATCTCACAGCGAAAGAAATGGTCCAGAGAGTATCTGAGGGATCTCATTTTCAAAAGGAGGAATTTCCTAGGCATTAGATAAACCATGGAACACAGTGAGGACAGTCATCATCAGAGGGAGAAATATGGTGCAACAGTGACATTACAAAGAACTGGATGTTCTTCCAAAATTGATGAAGAGGAAAACGGGTCAGGGAGTTCCTCAAAGAGGCCTAAGCTATTATTAAAGGAGCTGCAGGAATGTCTAGCTGTGTAGTAAATTTCACACCAATTTCCACTTTTCCTTATATGTCTTGGTTATGGGGCATCGCAGGAAGAAACGAGCTTGGACTCCGTGACCAAATTCCAAAACACAACCAAAAGAGCAGCGTACCGACGGTGAGCGTCGGTGATGGCAGCATTATGCTTTGGGGCAGTTTTCCTTAAACTGGAACTGGAGGCTCAGCGAAGGTGGGGGGATTTATGAATAGTTCTAACTACCCGTCAGATCAGAAGTGGCTTAAAACTTATGTTTCAGTTTATTATGTTTTATTTTTCTAGCTAAAAGATTTCAGTTTGGTTTCCAGTTGAATTGCACTGTAGAACTCTTTTCTATTTTTATTTTTTTTTAACATAGCAAAACCTTGTATTTTAACATTGTTGTGTTATATCCATTGTACCTTAACGGGGTGCCTGTGTGTGTTTGGTAGCTCATTGTGCCAGGGATCACTCAGGTTGCCCTGTCTGGTTTCAACTTGCACTGGTAAATTACACCCAGTCACTAAAATTACATCCTATAGACTCTCCCACTTTATTTTCTCCGTCTGTGTGTGTGTGGGGGTGTGTGTGCATGAAGCCTCATTGTTGACGTCATCTCCCAGCGCTGTTCCCGATGTCAGCTTTGATTAGACTGAATGAAGTCCAACTATTTTTGTGTTTTCGTCATTTAGGGGAAGCAAAATGGAAATGCAGCTGTTTGGAGTGCGCGCGTGTGTGTTTGTGTGTCGGAGGAAATTGCTTTGTGGTGTGTGGCGGTGAGTGCGTAAGACTGGTTGTCAGCTGGTGAACACTAGTTTTCATTTGAGCAACTCCAGTAAGGAAAGCTCAAAGGGACAAAACTGAGATGGAGGGGCTGCAAGTCTGCCAGTTAGTGCACCAGATGTCAGTTATTGTTGGACTCGGATTATGGCAATAACTACAGTTGGCCAACACTAATAAGCACATCTGTGTGTGTGTGGGCGTGTGCGTGTGTGCGTGAACGTGTTTGTATGTGAGTGATCTAACTCCACTGATAGATTTTAAACAATCTTCATTTTTGGACTTGCTCTGTTTTTTATGACTCCTCTGGCACCTGCAGTGTTTTTCAGAGTTCAGTCTCTCGTTTTTAGTTTTTCAGCATTTTGGAAATGTAAACACTGCTAAAACACATCCAGATGTTACCAGCTGTGAGTCGCCACCACAAACACAGGGCAGGGTTTTTGTGTGTGTCTGCATCCACTTGTGTGCGTGTGTGTGTGTGTGTGCCTCCAAGACTTTCTGAACAATTCGCTCTCAGACGGCAAAAAGGATTGTTTGATTTTGTTGTGTGTGTCACTGCTGCGGAGCGTGACTGTAAGCAAATACGGTGCGTAACTATGACGCCTGGCTTTAGCTGAAGCAGAGCCGTGTAGCTGCTGCACATCATGGAATATGAAGAGTCAGCAATCAGAAGCTTTGGCAAGAATGGAGATTTCAAAAAGTTGCCGGTTCAATTGTCTCCTCGGGATTTGAGTTGATACACGGGCAAACTCATACAAAATAGCGTCGGCATTTTTACAGGGTTCCCGTGAAGACTTATAAAGCATGAAATTTGATTTTGAGTTTTTCCAGGGATAAGTATGGAAAAAAATAAATAAAATCTGAAATCCAGTAAAAGGAGTCCGCTCATTTTACCCAATGATCTCTTGAGATATGTAATGTCCCCTGTAACCTTAAGCAGGCATAGACAATGGATGTATGGATAGATTTAAATAATAAGATGGAAAATAAAGTCTTGAAGTAATATATCTTTTTTCCATCCATTTGTCCGTCTTCTATTTTTGCTGATTCTGTATGTGCAGCTTGAAATCAATATAAAAATCTTCACTACATACATTGTTTTTATCTTTTCACAGAATGGAGTGAAAACCTTGAAAATTGAGATTTGCATCCACAAAGGCAAAATTAAATTGTGAGCAGAAGAGTGGTAATATTTGTTTATGTACATTTTATTTCACATACATGCAATTACCTGTTTGACCCATTCCTAATTAGCAGATGCCCTTAAATTTCCTATAATGACATGATCTCATTCCTAGTAATATACACACGTGTTCCTGTGCGCAACATACAAACACACTTAAATGTCAACCTCTTGCTGTCTCCAATGTTTCATCACACTGTATATTTTTAGTGTGTGTGCGTGTGTGTGCAAAGTGTGTATTTATTCATGCACCGTGGCCACGCTGAAGCCTTGGTCCTCAGGGAGTAATTACAGCAGAGGTTTTCTGGCCGTTTTCTCTCATTAGTGTGAATATGGAAGGGATCTAGAGGAACCTCAGTTAGCATGAGCAGGACACGCACACAAAACACACCCGGAGAGGCCCCTGTGTCGGGCAGAGGTTCACGAAAGTGCGCTCTGCCGAGGCATGGTGGCATGACTCAGTTCTGCATGTACAAGGTTCAAATCTTTCTCCGCAGGTCTATTTCAGCCACTGTTGTATCGTACAGCGGTGTTTGCGTATGCTGTGTGGATTTCTGCTGTTCTTTCGCATCTGGCCTGAACCTCACTCAAGGCCTCCAATTCAGGTTGTTTGTTTGGGTTTTACCAGGCAAACACACCGCTAGGTCTGCCCTCTGTACTCGGGACTATTCTTGGCCCTGGCCTCAGTTTAGCTCAGGCCTGCTGCCTGGCTCAGTGGAGGTCTCTGTAGGGAAACCTCAGTCCTGCCAGAGTCCAGGAAGATCCCAACCACAGTGCACCACCCAGCCACCACAGTGGCCCTTAGCAGCTTCAGCTGGTCTCGCTCCACAGCACCCTCACATGTCATCTGGGGGATTTAGCTGTTGGATTTCCTTCACTCTGGGTTTTCAGAGTGAGAGTTAACCTGTCATGACGGAACGGACCCAGGTTCTGTAAACAAACAGGAATAGACAAAGAAGTAGGTCCAGGTCTGCATGACCAGCCCTCAGCCGGTGGAAAATGATTTGGTAACAAGGAGATGAAAAGTGAGGGAAAAGAAAGAAAGAGTGGGAGTCAGCAGAGAGAGAAAGAAAACAACAAAGGTGGTCAGGACAAAAGCAGTATTGTATCACTGAAATGACTTGTGAGTTGAAAGCCTTAAAAGTCCTCCGGAGAGCCAGGTCATAAAGCCCATTGGATGGGTTTGGCAGCCGAGGCCAGAGTGAGATGGGCCTGGCAGCCGGGCCCGCACAGCTTCCAGTAACAGGAGATGTAAAAATCAATTTGCCGTGAAAAAGGTAAACAATCAGAAATGACAAATATGCAGGTTCTTTCCATTGCTCCCTTTTTTCATCTCTTTCTATTTTCAACGTTATTACGGAAGATAAATGCGGCAGAATGATTAGTCAAGATCCGTGTAATGAGGGGTCCCAACAGTGTTTATTGGGATTGAGAAAGAGAGGGATTTTTCCACTCGCTGTATTTTTTTATTTTTTTTATTTTTTGCTACCCCAAATAGTCAGGCTGACTTTTGCAGTAAGTGGCTAAAATACACAGATTCGGCTTTCGCAGTGAAGCTGTGAGCACACGAGCACAAGTCAACACTTCTGATTAAACAGGATGAGATCGATATCGCTTTGTGGACGGGAAACGATTGAGGGATGAGGAGATAACAAAAAGAAAAGGAGGAGGGAGTGAATCCTTAGGGGCCTGTTTTCGGTGGTTAGGGGGCCCTTGGGGGCCCCAGCGGAGGCCTCCATTAGAGGAACGATCTGAACCAGGGGGAGCTGGAAGCAACGTGAGCCTTCTAGGCAGGGGCCGGTCTGTTTAGCAGCAGTTTGTCTGCATTTCCTCATGACATTGATCCGGAGCCGGGCTGCAGCCATAGGAAGGCTCTTTGCTGCTGAATGGACAGAGCAGCGCAGCATCGATAAGGCAGAGTGGACCAGCGGAGAACGCTGCACCCTGATGGTCATTTTGTTAAGACAGACAGACCCTGTTCGATACTTACTGTGCCACAGCTGCCCTGTGGCACAGTAAATTGGTCCGTGTCTTTAGGATTTAATCCTCTTTTCTTTCTGCTGTCATCTTTCTCAGATGAACAGATCTGTTATGACTGGCTGGGAAAGAAATGAGAAAGGGTAAGAAAAAAAAAGAAACAAGGAATTTATCATGTGAGAGAAACAAATATGTTTCACTGGCCCCCCAAAATGAGTTTTTTTTCTCTAGGTATTCTCCCATATACACTCCAAGTTCTTTGAATTTGGATTGAATAAAAGATAAACCAGCTTAGAATTATGTGGCCGTAGCAGTGCTGCTAGTCGCTGTCAAACAGTTTTATTCATGTTTTAAAATGAAAAAAATCATGATGCTTTTGACATTTTAAACTGGCCTTAAAGTCCTATGTTAGCAATCGTTTTAGCTAGAATTATTAAAATATCATTCAGTGTTTTCCCTATAGAATGGATCCTTGCCTAATTTTGACATGTCCAATGGGTTGCCAAGATTTCCAGACCCAGCGTGTTCCCGTTCATACGGAGGTTGAAAACTCAAAGGGATAAAACAAAGCAACTTTGCGCTACTTCGTTCAACCTTCCTGTTACTTGCTGAAAGCCTTGCTCTCTCTCGCAGCCTGAATGAACCAAAAACATTTTGGTTTCCTTGCACAAGGATTCCTAGAACTCTGAATTTATTTTTAACATCTGATACTGAAAATAGTTACCTCTGAAACTTCTCTCCTCCTAGTCAATTGGACTTTTGAGTTTCTGAACAGTCTCTGGAACCAAGAATGAGGCGAAAGAAAATGATCTGATTTCATTTATCAAGCAATTTCTTTGCCAATATTT
>CAEGAG010288743.1:0-10038 GCA_903067065.1 Brachyrhaphis terrabensis
AATTTTTATTCCTTTAGTTGGGACTTTAAAGCCTTCGATATTCCAAGAGGAAGTCAAGACAGAATTATTAAACATTACAAATTGTATACCATTCAGCACTGTAATTTAATTATTTCCCAATTAATTATTTCTAACCAAACTCAACCATTTACAGCAAACCTTTCTTATGAATAGTGAAGCATGTTTCGTTTGCGATGGCAGACTGTGTGGACTGGATGGATGAAAGGATCAACCTTAGCCCGTCATTATACGTTGTACAATAAAGCCTCCAGATAACTGCAAAACCCCTGAAACACTGAGTTTCATTAAGTCAAGTCTAAAAACCCATTTGCCTAGAGCTGCCTGTGACTAATAACCACTAGAACATCACAAACTGCAGTCTGCTGTAGTTGCTTTCCTTGAATTTGCTACTGCAATGTAATATTTGCTTGCTTGTTTTATCACTTTAATTATGTAAAGCACTTTGAATTTCTTCATTGTGGAAATGTGCCATACAAATAAAACTGCCTTGCCTATAGACATTACGGCTCAAATAGTACCTTGAATAAATACACAAATGGCTTGCCATAATCAGAGAAACTTTAGGTCGTGTGTGGATAAATAAATCAGTCACAGCCTGTCCAAAACACAAAGCATAACCGATAATGCATCCGTCACTATTATGTAAATTGTGCAGTCGGAAGAATTACAGATATTTTCCATGTCTTCCTTCTTTTACATTCAGGACTTTGAGTTAAGACTGATCATCTCCTGACATGTTGATCATCTTCACAGTCCTCAAGCTTGTAAGTTATCTGCATATAAAAAAAAATAAAGTGGAGAGAAGCTTCCAGGCGAATAAACCTCCGTAGTGATATTAAGTTCATCAACTCGCTGTAGTATTACTACAGCTGGCCTTATGCCGGTGCAGACAGCAGAGCTCCTTCACGTGGATTTACATCCAATTTCTCAAACAGTGCAGAACTTTAGTAACTACAAGCCAATGATGTGAGAAAGAAACATATGTTGTTCGTTTCTCGTTGCTGCTCACTGTTAGTGGTAAAGTAAAAAAAAAAAAAAGCAAAATAGTAAGTAAAATCAAAATTCTCTTCTATTCTATTCTAAAGGCTGGCTTGTAAAGCCTTGTATCCTAGCAACTTGAGCAACATGGCCAGAAAACAATGAGTCAGCAACACGAGACCCCGAGTGACTGTTTTCATATCTGTCTCCTTAAAGCATTCCTGCGAGAAAGATCAAATGCCACGACTGTAACATCTGAGGAACACGTGCCTGGATCCACGCCCCCTCCCTGCTGGGCTCGGTGAGGATGGCAGAAAACATGGTAGGAGGTATCCTGTTGCCATGTCAACCGAAAGCATGCTCTGCGTGGACCAGCCTGCAGTTGCCTTGGAGACCAAGTGAAGTCTATTGCAGTGCTTTCAGTCGATATTCTTAACTAATTTTGCAAAGTACACATGTGAAGTAGCAACATTTCACTTGTCGCGTTCCAGATATACAAGGAACGTCTTTGTCCAAAGAGCTTAAAGGGATAAAGAGGCATGGTCTGAGAGTCCAGAGTGACCGATTGCTCAGCTTGGCCGGCCAGCCAGCAGAGTCCTGCAGGTTTTTAACTTCTTCCGTTTAACAGTGACGGAGGCCACTGAGAAATTGGGACATTCAAAGCAGTCGGTCTTGTGCCTCAAGGCAGTCCTGACTCAGAGGTCTACAGACATTTCCTTTGATTCCATGCTTGATGTTTGACCTCTGACCTACAATGTCAGCTGTGGGATCTTATATACACAGGTACCTGCCTTTCCAAATCAAGTCTACTCATACTGAATTTACCACAGATGGACAACATTTAAGCTGGGTTAGGGTCATGGATGATCAGTGGAGACAACCCAACATTCATGTCAAAGGCTGTGAATACTTATATAAATGGGATTGCTTGGTTTTCTATTTTGAATACAATTATTATGAATAAATCCTTTGCAGTGTAGAATTTTTAGGAAAGCCATAAATTTAATACAACAGAACATAACAAAATGTTATGTTATGCCTTAACATTTTGTTATGTTAAGGCTGTAACATAACAAAATGTGCAAAACATGAAGTGTGGTGATTTCTTTCCAGATGCACTGTAACCAGTGATCAAGCTAAGTCAGCTACAATCCAAAAACAATGATTTTCCTTGTATTCCACAAATTTACTCAACATGTTGCAACACGTCCACTACTAAGGTAGACCTTTGATTGACAAAGGTCATGAATGGTTCGAAACTCTCAAAAACAAGATTCGTTAAAAACTGCTAGGTTGAAGTTACTTGATTGAAGAAACTTTCCACATGATCCTTCCTGCATGGAGGTCAATGACCTTTAGAAATGATGCTGTCAGGGTGTTCCCCAGTTCCTGATCGGTTCTCTCACATCAATCAGTCCGTCCGTTCTCTCTGCTTATCCAGAGTTGGGGCACATTTAGCAGCTAGTGCATGAGATTAATTGACAGCGCTAAGACACTCCTCCTGGCTCTGATTGGTTGACTTTGGTTGGGACAGCAGCACAGACAGGAGGTGGAGGAGACTGATCAGTTCACAGATTATCTGTCTCGTAGCATACCGTCATTACATGGTGACAGTTTTAACAAATACTTCAAAAAAAGATATATTTTTATATATATAAAAGTTACATTCTGCACCTTTAAGTCCCTTCATGATTGGGCCAAAGTGCTTGAATAGGTTTTTATAGAGGCACGATGAATATCACATCATTTTGTTCTCCACCTAATTCAGTCCATCCCTTCTCGTCGCAATGCTCTTAGCGAACGTGAGACGTGTGTTGTTGCATTTATTGCTTTGCTTTCTTAAACATCATTTAACAAAAACATTGCAGAATGAAACAACCTGAGTGTAAATCACTCAACAAAACTGGTCAGAAGGGACCAGTTTCAGTTCGAAGTCTTCCAGTCTTCAGAGTTTTAGCCTCTCTGTGTTTACCCTGTGAATCTGGATTGAATTGGCAGTTCAGATTTTAACTTAACCAGGCTGTTTTCATTTGGCTCTTTCATAGATAAAATTAGTTTCATAAAAGGCTGAAGTAAAGCTGCTTCAAAAAAAAACAACAACAACACGCAAACACACACACATTTCATAATCTGTTTACAAATGATCAATACAGTGAGCTTGCTCCACAATCATCCTTACTCTCTAAACCAGCAGCAGATTAACGAATAAGAATGCCAGCTTAAATAACAAATTCATTTAAACAAAAAAGCCTGCTCTTTGAGCATGTGCAAAGTTAATCACTAAACCCCCTAAAAAACAACAAAAAAAAATAACAACAGCAAAAAAAAACATGAGGGGTTGTGGTTGGAGGAAGATCATTTTAACGCTTTAACGCATCCATTTGTTCTCTGTCAGAAAGGATGAGAGCTGCACATATGCAGCCACATCAACATGAGCTGCACTTTCACTCCCCTGTCTGTGTCGGAGTGTGAGATTCTGTGCGTGGGTGGAAGTCAGTGGGTGGGAGAGTGAGCATGCGAGGCAGAGAGAAGTCAGGTACTGCCTCAAACTGCTGATGGTAAAAGTCAGCCGCCGAAAGGGTAAGTTTGCTTTTGTTGCAGCACTTCCTCCGCCAGCAGCTCCCGCTTTCATTTCACTGCAAACACTTTAATGAGCCTCGCCGTCCAGCTGATCTCTTAGTGCAATCTCTGACTTCAACTTATCCTCCGGAAGTCTTTGTTTGACAGCCAGCACACCCACCCAGCCTCTGCCACACCAGCTTGCATCTTCTCTGTCTCCCTCTCTCTCTTTTTCTCTCTCGCTCTCATTTGCATGTCTTCCGCTTCCTCATCACAAGAAACGGTTCTTGTCACAGAGATGAGAGAAGATGAGATTGGAGAGGAACGTGAAGCAAGCGGTTGGAGTCAGAATGAGGCTGTGTAGAGGGCTCTGTCACCAGTCAGGGTGGTGAGTGAACTCTACCTAAATGTTTCCTGCACTTTCTTTTTTATTTTTCTGTCCTCTTCTGAGTTATCACTCACAGTTAGGTACTACATGTACTGTTGTTAGTTTGTTTTATTCCTGCTTACGCTGCCTGACAGCAGCATAGATGGACTTTCTTCCATTCTGTCTTCGTTTCCTTCCTAATTTTATTCATTTTAGCGGCTTAAAAGTCCATATTTTTACTTTTATTTGACAAATACCGGCTAATGTTTGACTGAAGTGCCAGAGCGAAGGAGAGTGTGAGCTGATTGTTAAATAATTCCACTAAAGAAAACCAAGATTCGAAGTCACAGTAGAGATAGAAGCAAAACAAAACAAAACAAAAAAAAAATCTCTTTGCGATGCTTCGCTTCTGTTCGGCTGCAGCACTTTAAATAATACAAGGTGATTTACATGGTGATAAGGAAGTGAAAGCACATTCGGCTCCACATCTGCGTACTGTGACTAATGACAGAAAGAGAAGTCTATGCACACAAGGCTTTTTGTTCAATGTGATCAGAAGCAAACTTCCCTCTGTGCACAACACCACACAAGTCTTCATGCAGTGTGGGCGTGCTTATGCTTCACAGCCAACAAAAGACTGAGCTCCATGCCAACTGTACCTCTGTGGGTTTTAAACCCGCCACACTGGAACAAAAAGAAATGCCACTCACTCCTCCTAACATGCACCTTTGATGCTTCCCATGTAGGAGACGTGTACGCTTTGATAAAATCAGAAACGCATCAGCCAGTCTGCAGACTGGAGCAGGCAGCTAACGTTAGCAGCTAATGTTTTGATTGGGTGGATTAAGGTTTCTTACGTCCGACAGAGTTTTGGATTGTTCCACATCCCCACCTTCAATATGTTTACTTCATGTTTGCCTCTCTCTTCTCAACTTGTCTCTCATTGGATTCCTTCCCATCTGCACCCACATGCCTGCGCTCCCCTCTGCAATCATGGTTACTGTTACTCATCACCAGAGTGATGTAATTAGCAAATGGATGTACTTTTGCTGCAGGATGGTTGGACATGTGTGGCAAACATTTATTCCTAGATTTTATCATAATGTGAAATGCGGACTGGCTTTGCCATCTGCCCCAAAGGATTGTGCATATCTGTCTTCATCAGCTGCTTTATCACATTGCACTGCTGCTTTCTTCACTTTGAGACTCAAAGCAGTTTGCTTGAAGAAATTCACCAGCCCTTTTGAGCAAAGGCAAAGAAAAAGACCTAAAACAAATGTCCTTATCTTTCAGGTAATTAGAGACCCGACGCTGGTACATCACGACAGCTGCAGCGTTGCCATGGAGAGCGGAAAGCCGACACTGTCGAGTGTTCCGGTGCACACCGGCTCTGTCAGAGCACAGGCAGAGAAAAGGATGGACATCCAGGCTCCTCTAACGGCTGTTTACATCCAGGCAGTTCCTGCCGTGCCGATGCAGCCTTACCCTTTCCCTTACCCTCCTGCAGACACGCGAGAGACAAATGCACTCCATCTGGCCATGCCGCCTCTCTACTCTAAGGAGACACTTCCCTTCCTGACTCTGCATCTCGCCGGTGGACTGCAGCCTCAACTGGGACTGAGCGCAGCTGCTGCTGCTGCTGCTGCTGCTGCTCCAGGTCCAGCTCCAGCTCCGACTCCAACAGCCAAACCTAAGTCTGCGGGCAAACATGTGTGTCCACACTGCGGACGTGACTGCATGAAGCCCAGTGTCCTGGAGAAGCACCTCCGCTGCCACACCGGGGAGCGACCTTACCCCTGCACCACCTGTGGAGTGTCTTTCAAGACTCAGAGCAACCTCTACAAACACAGACGGACTCAGGCACATGCCCGACAATCATCCGAGTCAGAGCAGAGCAACCTGGGCAGCCTGGACAGCATGTCCAGCTCGAGAGAGACTTGTTCCTCCAGTCTGTCTCTCGATGAGCAATGCGAAGACTTGGGCAGCGAGGAGAAGCATTCTACGCTAAGTACTACTGAGAGCCCGACTCCTGCTGCTCGGACTCAAAGTTCTGAACAGAGAGAGACGAGCCCAACGGTTCCCAGCGCAGAAACAAATGGGAGTGACAGACTGACAGTTGCAGGGGATAAACAGAAGACAGAAAATACAAAAGAGTCTTTGACCATCAGTCGGCATCTCCAGCTCCAGAGACAGGAAGCCACCCTGTTCTCCAAACAGTGGGAGAGATCTGTGTCCAGAGGGAAATCACAGAGTCATGAGAGTACAGACTCTGGCTACAGCGAGAGCAGCGACCACTACCCAAGTCCCAGCAGTGTCTTACCTGAACACTGTGTGGATTCCCTCTCTAAACCTAGCAGGGAGCATCTTGAAGAAACCCAGAACACACATTTATGTTCGGAACAAGGCCATGGTGGACGAGACGAAAAAGATACAGCCAGGGAGCAGGTGCATAAGAGGCTAGAGGAACGGATATCCAAGCTGATTTCAGACAACTCGGCTGTTGTGGAGGACAAGCACCTCGAAAATGTAAGGCCAAGAAAAACTGTTTTGTCAAAGCAGGGCAGCATTGACCTTCCCATGCCGTACACCTACAAGGACTCCTTCCACTTTGACATAAAGATTAACCCGGCCCAGAATACTGGGATGCAGAGACACACCAAGTCTGGTTTATTCAACTCTGTGCCCACTCAGTGCTCCTCTACCACAGAGCATGCCCCCTTAACGCGCAGCAGTTCACTCCCTTTCAGCGTTACCCTTCTGCAGCCCGAGAGAAGCAGCCCAACCTCCTCCAGTCAAAGTGATTATGCAACAGACATCCGCAGGGGAAGCTCTGGCCAGATCAACCCAACAGGTTTATTGAAGAAGCCTGTGAACCAGCACTCGTCTTCTCACCGCCCACTAGTTCGGCAGACAGCCGTAGACTGCAACCACACAACAGACAGCCTCCTCACAACTTCATCTGTGGAGGAGGCGTGCACCGGCAGTCTCAGCTGCGACGGAGATGCCAGTGACATTATTGGACAGCCAAGCAGCAGAAAGTTCCGCAGGAAGAAAGCACAGAAGTTTGCTTACCACAAGTGGTACATGTATGGGGGTGGAACATTTAAAAAACTCTATGATCCTGACAAAAGTGGTGACTCCACTGCTCTCAAAGGCAGGAAATCTTTGACAAACCTGGTTCATGAAGCAGCTCAGGGTGTACAGAAAAGGGTCTCCATGGTTCAAAGAGAAACAGTAACAAGATCGGACTCAATGGTAAACTTCTCAACTAGCAATGCAAGAGCAGGCCATCTCTCTGCCAATCCCTCCCTTGTCTCTTCTGTGGATCTAAATGTAGAAAGATGTCACCTTCATTCAACAAATAGTTCCGCTAAGGCTCCACTTACAAAACATTTGTCTCTGTCAGTATTGCCTTTATCTGCCACCAGATCCGTGCCTGTCCACAAAACAGAGTGTTTCAATCGAACAGAGGCGGGGAGATTAGGGGATGTTCCAAAACATTCTGATTCCACGACAGAGCTTTGTGAAGCCCACATTCCATCTGACAGGAAGAAGCAGAAAACTGGTGAAAAAATAATTTCCCCTCTGGAGATGGAGATTGTGCCAAACACACTGACTCAGCACCCTGTGTCTGTCACTGTGAGCACACCTACGCAGGGTACAGATCTTACTTATGTCCAAGCTAAAGAAATCCCTAATTCTCCTGGGCTCAAAGGAACCCTCTTTTTGCCATGCTTACTCAATGCAAATGTTTCCCAGATTAGCACTTCGGCAGCTACTTCAGTCTCTGTTGCTCCAAAGAGCAGCTTCCTCCCCAAGTATCAGTTGAAGTTACCCAATGCCCAGGAACCTGGTCCTGTGTCCTTACCACAAGCTCAAAGTAAACCAAAGGGAACAGATGACTGTAGTCCCACTCCCAGTGACCAAACCTTAGTGACGTCTTCTGAAAACATATCTAAAAACACTTTACCGTCCATGCAAACACAAGACCACCTTGCCTTGGCTCGCACAGTTACAAGTATGTGTCAGGTTAAAACTTCACAACACACCCATAGTTTGACTTCTAATGTATCTGTCATGCAAAGGCAGTTTGCAACCACAATAACCACAAGCTGCTTTCAAGATTATTCGAGTGGATTATGCAGCGCTTTGTTGCATTGTTCGAAAACTGCAACCGATTCTATGCATAAACATTTACCCAGACCTCTTGCAACTGCAGCTCCTAGCATGTCTTTGCCCACAGGAAATAATCAGACATCTGCTGCCACCATCACAGGTCTTTTGCATCATCAATCTAACCACAGCTCTAACCCTTTGGGAGACAGGCAATTGTCAACAGCATCAATCCTGGCAAACCCCACAAACAAAGTAAATGTTGACTCTAATGCCTCACTTGTACGTTGTCGCATTGTGCCATTGGATCAGCAAGCTCAAAATGTTTTTCATGTTCACACGGCAGACCTCCAGATCTGTCTTCAAATCATATCAGATGAGCAGATGGCTCTTATTGCACCCCAAATTGAACGTCAGTCTGGCCCTAGCCTGTCACAGTTACGTGAAATTGAAGTCATGACCCCAGAAGGTGCCCTGAGTAAGTCTCAAACTTTTGACTCAATGAAAATTAGCAATATCACAGAAGTAGAAGAACAACCAAAACATCTAAAGGAGGGAGTCAGACAGGAGCATTTATCTAGACTTAACTCTGAGAGAGCATCACCCCCACAGTCTGTGCAGCTGGTGAAAGAAAAAACTGAACACAGTGATGCCTACAGAACTGCATCATCAACCAAATCTTTCCCTCCTCAACCACCTTCCCGGCACTTGCACAATAATGGCCATTTAATCACAGTCACACAGACCCGAAATTCTGTAGGCAGTATTATGGCAACCTCTGCTTCAGTCAGAGGTGAAAACTCAGGAGGAAGCTACACTTCAGAGGCTAAACAAGCTCTCTTTCCAAACACTTGTGCCGAGGAGAAATTTTTATCCACCAAGAGGGTCAACCAAATTGGAATGGCCTCACAAATGCTTACAGGTCAACAGAAAATCTGTGAGAGATCATTTTCCACCAGTCCAGCAAATCAGAGCAGCATGAAAATCGAACCTCTGGACAAAATCCAACAGAAAGCGAAACATCCAGGATCCTTGTGTAATGCAAAAGTATTGAACAGTCAGGGTGGAGCTTTGGCGTGCAAAATCAGTAGGACAGAGAGTGGAGAGTTCCTCAAACAAGCCAACGGCGACGCAGGCATTGATGCACCAGTCTCTCAACTTTCCAACAGCAACCCCAATGTGGTAAGACAGCTCAACCCACAAGCATTTCTCTTCCACAGTCATCATATGGAACCAACAAAATCCACGAGTCAGAGTTCACTCAAACATGCAAACTTGCAACTGAGCAGAGTGGAACTTTCTGACAATTCCTCTTCTTCGATGGAATATTGTCATCAGGAAATACAGAATGTATTAAGAAGAGAACATTCAGAAAAATCTCTGGGTCAGTTTAACTTGCAATCTGCTTCTGTTGACATGAAAAGACCCGGAGACGTTACAAGCTTCCAGAGCTCCACCACAGGTATGTATAACAGCTTAATTATGTTACGCATCTGAGTGTTATGTCTTACATAACGCAGGAATATGCTATTGAAATATTTTTATACTCAAGTGCATTGATAACTACAGCAGAGCAAAAACTTACTGCAAGTATGTTTGTATCCATCACTTGCCATTACATACACAGAGTTTGAAGATAATTAGCCCACGTTCACACTGCAGCCTGAAGTGACCCAAATCCGACTTCTTATGAAATCTGATTTTTTAATTTTTTTTTTTGCGTGGTCGTTCACACTTCCAAATGTATGTGATCTCCTGTGTGAACTGCAAAAGTGTCCCGCACGCGCAGTAGAGAGTCCAATAACGTCACACACAGAGAGCGTGACGTTATTGCACATAAAAGACATAAAGAGACATAAAAAAGAAGAAGAAGCGTTAGCGGATGTAAACGTGGAGGCTAATGGCGGAGCATATCTTACGATTTTAAAGTTGTAAGACCGGAGCCCGCACATTAACAACTTAATCCTCATCCGCCATGGTTGTTTTTCTTCCGAATTGGC
>CAEGAG010288744.1:447-13568 GCA_903067065.1 Brachyrhaphis terrabensis
TTTCAACTTGTTTGACTGCTGCTGGAAAAGACATGTTTTGTTTTGTTTTGCATCCAGAAACCACTATCTCTATACTTGTTGGTTGTGCGGGAGGCTCCACTTCTGCTTCTGAAATGTGTACGGCTGTAATATTACGCATCTGTTCGCAGCCATATTTAAGTGCGCTTCATCTCATTCGGGTTTAAAGTGACAAGATGCCTTAAAACGGCTCAAAATAGGCAGAATTGAACAGACTAAAATCTCACATTAAGAATTATTTTGTGGAAAAAAATGTAATATGTTTTGTGTCACCCATAGACCTATCATAATCTATTCAAGGAAGCATGCAAGGTCGCCTTTAAAACTCCAGAACAAAGTAATGATACCTCAGATAAAATGTCCCAGCTAATGAAAGGCACACTACTTCTGCAGTCATGTTCCATCTCTTGTTGTGGAGTTCATGTCCCAACTATTATTAGGTGAACATCGCGTCACCCAAGAGCACAAAAGCCTGTAATTGTGGAAAACCGAAAGAACCTTCTAGTTTACCTAATGTTTCAGTTCTATGTTTCTGTCTGAGAAAGGTTCTTAGAAAGAGTTTTAAAGCCTTCAGCTGCAAATTTTAATACAAGCATTGCTTTATTAATCAAGAAATGGATAAATGCATGTAAATGTATTATTCGCGTCCATAAGATTTTTATTTATTTACAGTAAATGTAAACATTTAGCCTCAGAATTTAAAGGCGATTGGTACAAAAGTTGCATGTTTTTATGAAATACATGAAGGTGGGAAAAATAAAAACTTGATTCTTCCCGTTGTACTGAATTTATGTTCCTTATTTTACTTACATTGTTAGTTTAAATGCTTCAGCATTTTTTGCTAAATGAAATTAGACAAAAAAGATTTTTTTATATATATTCACATGATCAATAAAATACCGTAATTAAATTATAAAACTGAAAGCAGACCCTAATATGTTTTGTAGTTATTTTTAAGCTAACTTTAATAACAAACGGTGAGAATTGCTGATTAATTATGTCCACATTTGTGAAAATGCACCACATTAAATACATTTATTGCTTTTGAGCTGTTTTTTTTTTTTATTTATTTATTTTTTTTACATGTTTAGATTTTCTGTTACATTCACAGTCATGTTTTCTTCCAGGTTTACCGTGTTTTCCTTCGTAAGTGTCCCCATCAAATTTAACCAGCTTCCCCACATCATTATGCTGCCACTCCCGTGCTTTGCAGATTCCACGGTGTGTTTAGGATGATGTGCAGTACTCATAAACTTTGGACCAAATTCTTAAGAGCTACATGATTTTTATGCTCTTGCTTCAGATATTTACCACATTTCCTGTCTTCAAGCAGTGGATTTCACAATCTGACCTTATTTAACAGTTAGTAGCAGGTGAAGAATCTATAGAGGAAGTGCTTTTCTAATACACATTTAACTTGAAGGTTGGGCTGTGTGGGTGTTACTTTTTATATGTTTTTACAAGCCTTTGAAACTTCTGTTAATATTCAACCATGAATATTCTTGTCAAAATGGACTTGCTTTCAAACTTCTTTGCTGCTTTTCCTGTTTGGGCCTTCCTTGCTCTTCTCTCTTATAAAAAATACGACTAGCTGAAACAACAGACACTAATGTGGTGAGACCCGGTATAAACCAGGTGTGATGCTCACTTTGCTCTGCCTGTCAGTTTGTGGGTGCAGGTTGCCTTCATTTATGACCCGAACCGACTTTACGACGTCATTTCTCAGTTTTCATGATTTTATTTGTTCATTAAATTTATTAAACTAAAGTCTGAGGCCTGCACAGAGGAGCTGGAGTTCAACAGAGATTAAAGAATTAAGATTCACTGAATTTTATCTTGGCCTTTAAAAGTGAAAAACATTAAAATGCATGCTGCATTTTAATGTTTTTTATATATATAAATCAACACATTTAATAACTTATAGCATAACTTTGTCTCTAAGTAAAACACAATATATAGATTAATTACACACAGATATATGTGTATGGCTTTTATTTCTAATTTTTCCACTTAAAAATAATGAAAAAAATGCCATGTAAAACTGGAATATTACATTACTTGTGTTGTAATGTGACAGAATGTGTAAGACACGGTATGTTAGCTGTAACAGTAAGTAGCTTTAAGCTAATATTACATCACACTCTCTCAGATGAAGGCATCGTTTATAGAAGATGCTCCCAGACTCACACATATGTTGTTTATTACTTCTGTGCTGCAGTTTGAAAGTGTTTATTGTAGCCGTGGGAGAGGAAGACACCGACTTTCTGCAGCTGTGCACCATAATACAGAGTTTGCACACACGCAGACACACGGTAGTTGTGATGTAAATAAGCGCATTGTGAGGCACACGTCTGATTATGCCTGCTCAGACACCGTGGTAGGTCTTGTTTTCCTTCTGCAGGGTAAACAGATCTTGTCGTCTCATGTCGGTCGCAGGCTCCTTGCGTTTTTTTTTCTTTTGTTACATGGTCTTTCTGTGACTCTGCAGAGGAAAATTGGAATAAAGTTACAGGATTGCCCCAAGGTTACCTTGAGAAACTCATTAACTTTGATACAAGCAGATGAAAACCACATCCTGGAAAAAACTTGGAATAGTGAGGAAGCTTCATGCAGTGAAGGTAAACCTTTAACCTAAGAGCAGCTAAAGTCTATGTTGCAGTAAAGACTGAATGACTTTTAATGCTACATCCTCTCTTAAAAGTCTTAGGTTCCACAATTTCCACCAGCTGGCTCCAGAATTGCTTCAGAATGCAAATATTTAGTATCACAAGATGATTTGACATTTAGACATGATTATCTGCAAGGGGCAAAATGACCTGATGGACGATGACCTGCTCTGATTATGCTGACTTTCAGTTAAATGCATCCGGCTCCTGCAGTCATATTCAGGGCTAATGGTGAATCATGACCTTTGACGGGATTATGGCGATTTAAGCTGATCTGGAAAGCAAACAAGCATTCTTTGTTCGAGTCTTTCCAGGGTTTACAGCCCAAATCCCAGACAGTCCATCACAGTAACTTCCACAGCATTTTTGACCTGACATATGTTTTGTATTTCCTTCATTTCTCTTCATTGTACATCATGATGGAGAGGTTCCTATATGGCTCAAACCCAAACTGAGCTGACTGCGTTGTATCAGCAACTCTAAAGCAGATTTTAGGAAAAAATATACAATTTTATTTCCAATTTTATTTGAGCTTGTTGAGATTGTACCACTGGTATTCTTCTACCGTACAGTGAAATTTGTGTTGTTCAGGTGATCATAAAGGAAAAAGAAGTTGGACAAGTTTCAATTTAAGTCACCCTTTATCAATTAATATTGATCTGTGTTCAGTTTTAAGGAGAAATACTATTATCACTTGTAGGTTCAATCAGCTTGCATTGTTATTTACTGTTAAATTCTGTCAGTTTTATAAGACAAAAGGAAAATTTTGTTGGAAACTGATCATTTACCCAATTCTCTCACTGTCTGACATGGAAAAATGACAACATTTTTCTGTTTTTATACCAGTAAGGATCAACAAAATTCTTACCGTTTCTGAAGTTGTTTTTACACCTGATAGTCCAGTAGACTCGGTTAGATTGAGGACCAAAATGGCAACATTTGTTACACTTTCAGCTGCTGCGGTTTGCTTTCACACTGCATGGCGTCAAACCGACCAAACCCTTTGAAAAACATGTTCCCGTCCTCACCTGTGGCGGCGCTGCACCAAGAACCACTGAAGAAAATGACACAAAAACCTCTGAAGAAGGCTTGAGCTCAATTTTCTTTTTCAGAAAATGTAAACAAAATGGGGTGGCGTCAGACTTTAGCGGTTGGAGGATTTCTTTTTAGTCTTTGGTTAAAAAAAAAAAAATCTAACAAAAAAAAAAACACAAGCCAATTCCCTAATTGGTGCTACATTATCATGTTTGTTTTGGTTCTACTTATCTTAACCCTTCAAAGCAGACAATTTGTCTCAAGGAATTTTAGTAATGGAGGTCCTTGACTCATTCGATGAACCATTCCAGCTCTAGTTTTCACTCTGCTTGGCGTTCACATGTGCATTCAAACTGCGCTAGAGCTCACGTTAACTGAGCTGAGACAGAGTTAAATGGTTTCATGAGAAACAAATATATTGACATGTTCAGGCAGCATCTTAATATATCAGCAAAGAAGTTGAGTTTGGGCCACAAATGGATCTTCTTAACAGACAATGACCCTAACATTACTGTCAAAACGTGCCTTAAGGGAAACAAAATCAATGTTAGGATCACAAAGGTTCTTAGCCACATAAAAAAATATGTAGGGTTTGACCCAAATCGTATAGTTTAAGGATAAACCAAGTTCTTAGGAAGTAAATAAAGCGTCTGAATTTGAAGAAATCAATAAACAATTCTGATCTCCTGTCCTAACTGACATAAAAGAGGGAACATTTAGTCAAATTTAATGTTCGACAGTGAGAAAATATCTGGTGTAAACTGTGAATCTTCTAAAAAAAAAAAAAAAAAAAAAATCAATGAAAACAACACGAAGCCGACGGTGGAGACTTCCTTCCAGCACCACCCTGTGCTGCCTTTGCTCTAATTCTGTGCCTGTCAGTCAGTAACCACAGCTTAACCAGACCGTCTCTCCATTTCATGCCAACTCTCTTTAGTTAACTGCTGCTGCTCATGATATGTGACATGGGATTAGGGTGTTTGCATGCCAGCAGGAAGGTCAGGCAAGTTCTTGAGGATCAAAGCTGACAAAGTGACAAACCCAAAACCCAATGGAGTTAAGTCTGCTTCTTTGGTTTTCATTCCTGAGTCTATATTTGGACAGACACTCCATGTTCATATATGAGAAAAATACCTGTTCTGCCAGTTCTGTAAAATGCATCTGCATGATATTTTTTAATTGAGTTTTAGTCAATATGTAGGCCTGTTGCAATAATTCAGTTAAACACATAATAAATTAAAAACAAGCTCAATAATTTTCATTTGCATGATTTATTGTTTTTCTCTTTTCTCTCTCTTTCTACCAAAAACTGGATGATTTATTTATTCAAAGGACAACTTTGTTTACTGAGACTTCATAATTCATTTAATTGTTATATTTATTTTTTATATTTAAAATGTTCTTTAGAATTTAAAACTTTACTGATCTTTGAGAATTTATCATATTACTTGAAAATGGTTTCAGCGATATTATCGTTTGTCACAATAAATAAAATAACTTTTTGTCTATTATTGTGACAGGCCAGAAATATCTAATATAAATGTTATCTGCAGTCAAAAGAGCCAGCTGTTCAGTTATGTCCCGTGTGATAATTAGTTGCTTTGGGAAAAGTGTTTTGTTATTACATTAGTGTAGTTTCACTTTGCCTGTATATTTAAATACATGCTATAATAGATCTAAGCTTCAAGTCAAAAAAGACTTTCAACAAACAATAAACAGACTTACAGCTGTACAATATCAAGAATTAATTGCCATTCTATTGCTGAAAATTTCAATTAACACCTTTTTCAGACAACCTCGGTGAAGTTTAGCATTTCAGCCTTTTTTTAATATTCAGGGCAGTTAGAGTCCATCAAATTGTCCAAATACATTATTGATTAGAGCATGAGTACATGAAAATATAAAACAGTTGGAATCCTTTTTTACTGCTTCTATTCAGTTCTGTATATTCTGTTTGCTCACATGTTTGAAATGTTTTTTCTCTTTCTTTAGTACATCAATGGAGGAAACCTGGAGCAACTTCTAGACAGCAACAAGCACCTGAGTTGGCCTGCCAGAGTGAAACTAGCCTGTGATATCGCTAGTGGTGTGGCCTACCTGCACTCCAAAGGCATATTCCACCGGGACCTCACCTCCAAGGTTAGATAAGGCTAATTAGAAGAAGATTATTTCACTTATAACAAGACATTTTTCCCATGTTAAAAGTGAAATAATCTATTCATCAACATTAAGGAATTACTGACTTAAATTGAGCTCCAGTATCTTGCTGAAAAGTTGCTTGCAAGTTGTCTTGTCTTTTTTTAAAGTGCACTGGTGAGCCCCATTAACTCAGAAAATATGCACCAACACATATTTGTTGGAGCTCCAACAGGAAACGATGACCAACTGTAAAACAAAAGGTTCATTAGGTGTTTATTGGCAGGAATGTTGAAAAACACACCTTTGACTATGGGAAGGGAAAAAAAACTTCCTTTAAAAAAAATCCCTAAATAGATATAAATTAGTTAAACATTAAGCCAGCGATCAGCAATTTTTTTTTCTACTTTTGCATATTATTCCTACAAAATAATACTTTTCTAGAACTGTTAATCTATACGATATAAAATTGTAAATTTAAAGAACCAAGATTTAGATTTTAGAAAGACAGTGTGTGCAGTTTTCCAGAGGAAAAAATGGTGAAGCAAATTAAATTGAGCTATTTTATATTTAGAGAACAAAATAGCCTATATAATGGGACTGGTGCACATAAATCCTACAAACATCCTTTGATTAAAGCAACACTATAAAAAGAAATTCACAGCCTTCCTTCGTAAAAATCAGAAATGGTGATAAAGTTTTG
This sequence comes from Brachyrhaphis terrabensis, assembly GCA_903067065.1. Taxonomy (NCBI): domain Eukaryota; kingdom Metazoa; phylum Chordata; class Actinopteri; order Cyprinodontiformes; family Poeciliidae; genus Brachyrhaphis; species Brachyrhaphis terrabensis. Next base: position 7,006 of record CAEGAG010288744.1, read on the forward strand.
CTGTTTGCTTTGTCAGTAATGACAGAGAACCATTTCATACAGTATTTTGCATCGTTTACTTCTAATTAATCCTTTTTAGAACAGCTTATCTCACTGTAAACAACAATGGCTGCATTACTACATATTTTTTAAGCTAACCCAGACACTTTTGGCATTAAAGGACAGCGGGTATGTTCTCTTGTAAATTGTTTACGGTTAAGTTGTTTCTCTCTGCCTTCAGAGGGTAGGAACATTGCACTTCCTCAAATCATTTAAAGTAATTTAACTTTTAACTTCCCCAGTGAGCATGTGGAAATGAAGCTGTCGTTTTCAGAGAAGCTAATTTATTCGACCGTTGCAAATTACAGAGTTTAGGAAGGAAAGCTTTGTGAGATTTAAGTTGTGCATTAGCTTCATGTATCATAAATAAACTGTGAACATTAATATGCAGCTCTGTTAAGTAGGTGTCATAATAATTTTTCATGGTTTGCAGGTGTCTTTCATTCACATGCTGCTCTGCTAGTTCCAGTGAGAGTTTGAATATTTTACAGTAGGTTGAAGAGGAAGGAAGTGCCTAAACTTGTAATGCACAGTTTTCTCATAACTACTCTAAATAGGATGCAAAGGTCTGGTTAATAAACCATAAATTGTTGTTTAATCCGTCTGTGTTGCAACTTCCCCAAGTAACATTCTGTGTTTTTGTGGGTGTCTGTCTTCACAGAACTGCTTGATCAAATGTGACGACAACAGCTACACGGCGGTGGTGGGAGATTTCGGCCTGGCAGAGAAGATTCCCACCAAACAGTAAGAAGAGTCAGAGTGAATCTAAAAATACCAGGGGGAGTTTGCAGGAAAAAGAAAAAATTAGAAGANGCTGTTTGTTTTCTACTCGTCTCATTATGAGGGATAATTTTCAGAAGAAAAATCATATTTAAGTGACTCAAACTGAAGGCCAGTTCAGTTTTATCTCCCTAATGCGTCTCATTTGTGTTAACCTTCAAACTAGTAAGGCTCATTCTTTTCTTTATCTCCCATCTTCTGGGTTAATATCAGTTGTATTTATAATATTATGGTTACACTCAGGGAAAACATGTCACGAAATAAGAATTTTATTTCTTTAATCATCTTTTTGCTGGTGTCATCTCTTCATTCCTACAGCAAACTCAGCTTAGTTACTCCTCCTCCTCTTCTTCCTCCTCTTCCTCCTCCAGGGGTTATTTATTAGCACACAGGTCACTAAAAGCCGCCTCTACAGCTCACATTCCCTGCCTCTGTGTTTTGATAGCAGGAGGATCCTATCAGTCTGGGGATTTCACTTTCTAATCCTGCAGTAGCAAAAAAGAAGCAGGGAGTCTGCTTTCTGTTCTCTAAAATGTCCAGAATAATTCCTCTGATCTTTTCCAAAAGTTTATGAATGTGACCACACAGATTTTGGTTGTTTATTGTGCTGTGAAAAGGCTCTCTGAAATGTTTCAAATCATCAAACGAAATGTTATGTTTTAGTTGTCAGGCAAAAATAACTTAAGTAAAATACGTAACAGATTGACTTTAGTCTGTTTTGGGGTGAAAAAAACTTTGGGTCTCAACTGCTTCTTAAAACAATTCATGTACTTACAAAGTCATCCAGATGTTTTTTTGGTGTCTGTAAGCCGTTTCAAGAACCTCCTGATTGGTAAGTCACATTCAGCTGGCACTGTGCCGTTACCTAGCAACCCCAGCAGAGTTCCAGCATGTTTTGTCAGCTGGTTTACCATTACATTCGGACATTAGAGGGCAAGTATTATGTAAAATTTACATTTTGCATGTTTTTAATTTGGGTTTGGTTTTGCCTTTCTATTGCTTTAAAAACAGCACAGTTATAAAAAAAAACAAAAAAAAAACCACCCAGCTGTTTTTATTCCAATAAATTAAGATTCTTTTGGTGTCTGGAAAATGGCCAATTTCAAAAACTTGTGAGGNAAGCCCAGCCTGTTACCTAGCAACCCCATTGAAGCTCAGCTTGTCACCTAGCAACCCAAGCAGAGATCCAGTATGCAGTTCAAAATGCCTTCACATCATAAAAATATCATACAATAAATATAGAATTTTATTAGCAAAATCATCCAGCAAATACACATCAAATATGTTGATCAATGTTTCACTTACTACTAATCAAGGCAATTATCCACAGTTGGTAAAAACATGGAACTGGTGAACTTTGGTAAAAATATTGTGGAGCTTTTTGGAAGGAAGGCATCTTTCTACATCTGGGGTAAAACTGTCACAGCCTTTCAAAAAAAATAAACATCATATTGACAAACAGTAGAGAAATAGTCTGAGACCTGGATGACTTGCCATAATTTATTGAACCATAATATCTGCTTTTTATCAGATAATCTGAGGAAAAAGGTCCTACAAAGCAGACTCCTAAGTTCACCTGCGAATGGCAAAGACAAGAAGCAAATGCAACAAAAGGAGTTTTTTGAGTGTTTTAGTCAAAGAATGAATCTAAATTTTATTGAGATGATGTAGTTTGATCTTTACCAAAGTTTTCATGCTCAAAATGGCTCCAGTGTGGCTAAAGTAAAACAATACTGCAAAGAAGAGTGGGCCAAATTTCCTCCATAAAGATGTAGTAAACTCCCTGACATTTTCTGCTAATAGTTGATGTGAGTTGTTGCTGCCAAGGTTGGACCAACCATGTATTAGTTTTAGATACTTTCTCTGATTGGTTTGGATGACTGCTTTCCCTTAATACATAGAATTATTACAAACTGCTTTTTATGTTCATAGGTTAACTTTGATCTGATCCTGAAACTTTTAAATAATAATAAAAAAAATTGTAATTGGACAATAGATATGTAGATGAATGTTATTTAACCTCAAGGCTGAACATTATGCATCTAAACTAAATTCAGTTTAAATCTAAATGGAGCAAATGGGACTGATTAGATACATATGTGGGTTGTTTTAAACATAAACTGCGACATAAACACAGAGCAGCTTCCAAACACAGCAGAACATCCAGTTCCTCTTGGACTCACATTCTGTACCAGCTTATTTCACACATCAGTCTAATGATGCAGACATTAAGCTTTGTTTCTGCTCATATGTTCTGTTTAGGGCTGACGGAGAAAAGCTTGCAGTGGTTGGTTCTCCTTTCTGGATGGCTCCCGAGGTGCTGAGAGATGAACCCTATAATGAGAAGGTAAAATCTCTACTGGTTCAAAGAAGGTTTGCAGATTCAGATCAGTTTAAGTCAGACAAAATTTGCTTTTGCATCCAAGTAGTGCAAATGCACTACTGTCATGACATCACAGCTACAAGCACAGCGTAACATGCACTCATCATGAGCAGAAATACCACGTCAGTGATATCAGTGCTTTTGAAAAGCAAGAATTGGATGCACATATTTGAATTTATTGTGAAATCTACATTATATACAGTTCATAAAAAGCGATTGTGAAGATTCTTGAATGTGAAACCTATTGACTTTGAACATGGTTGACTGTAGGTAAGCACAACAAAAACGTGCATAGAGTACCCAGAAATGCTGCTAAAGCCAAGGAACTCATTAAAGGCGGTTATTGCCAGTGTTGCCAGATATTGAAAGAGCAGCGATCAGTCATAAAGTTGACTTCCTCCAGCTTTATGAAAATGAGATCAAAAAGCCCAACTGGCAACCAAACTAAGAGATTTTAAAGTGGGTTTACAGAGAATACCTGTATATGACACTACATTACTGCAAACTACATGGCTTTAGTGTTTTGCTTTATTGTGCGGAGCTTTTTTCCAAGAAAGAAAGTCAAACCCAAATAAGCAACTTCACATTTAAAAACAATCCCAAAGTGCTCTATAATAAGCAGACTTGGCAACACGGGTTGTTATGCAGAATTGAATCTTTTTTAGCTGTACATCATATTATTCTGTTACTACTTCACCAAAAATATGTTGTTGCTTTGATCCTTTTATGGATGTTTGAGGAATCTTTGAATCTCTGATGGCAGCCATTCGGGGTACCTGAAAACTTACTCCTCCAGAAATTAACAAACACCTAAGAACAGTTGTAAATGGCATAATGGAGAATTGCTGTGATTATGTGCTGAAGATGAAGTATCTGAAAGAGTAGGAGCTTCTTAAAGAGACAGAGGCCCAATCTCAAGCCAATAAATTGATATATATTTGATATATAGCATTTTAATAAAAACTGAAGGTAGCAGAGTTAGTTGAGTGTGCTATAAAATAACACATAATACAGAATACTGCCCCTTTAAAAGTTCAAATTACTACTACATTATTTCCATGCTGAGTGTGTGTGAACTTCTCACCATAACTATAGATATACAAAAGTTGCATAAAAATGAGTGAATATTATATATAAATTTATGTATTTCTGAGCTTATTATGTCTGTTTCCAGGCTGATGTTTTCTCCTATGGAATAATCCTTTGTGAAGTCATTGCAAGGATCCAAGCCGACCCCGACTTCCTTCCCCGCACAGAGGTAGCGACTCTTTCCCTCTTCTCTACCTCCTGACTTTATAACACCCTGTGTACATGTTTGCAGTGTACACTTCTCAAACAAATCAGGGGAAGAATGTTAAAATATTTACTTCTGCAGTTTTATAATCCAACCTCATGGTATGAGGCAAATATTTGTCTTGTTTCTGAAGGTAGAACTTGAAAATGCCAATTTATAGACTTGTGCAAAGGTCAGAAGACACTCGTTGTTTCTTGATATTTAACCAGAGTAATTTCTAATATTTAAATTGAGTGTTTATTAATTCTCTGCTTTTTCCACTCATTTTCTCAGTTTTTAATATACACACACTATGCAGAACAGGGGATCATCATAAATAATATCTATACATAATATACCTGAAAGGATTTGATGTTTTACAAAGGTTGGATAATTTCCTTACAATTTTACCACATAAAGAATTGATGTTACATGCACAAAAATGCATGAAAGATGCTTAGAGATCTAGTTTAAAATTTGATGTATGTATTCTAACACATACAAGCAGTTTGTATTTTTAACCACTGAGTTTCATTTCTGTGTTGCCTCGTACAGTCAGGCATTTCAAATTTGTATTATTATGTATTTACTGGCTTGTTTATTGCTCACTTTTTAGTTATTGAAGCAGTGTAATTCAGTGCCACACCCTCTAGTTAAATATTAATTGTTGGTGTATTGTTGTTTTTCTTGTGACTTGCTCTAAATTTTAATTGCCCATTAGAACAATAATAAAAATTTGATTTATCTGCTACATTTGATTCATAAGTCACTAGGATGGTTTAAAACTTAAGAGGAGAAATCTTCCTTGTAAAATATAAAGAAATGCACAGCTTAGGTTATTTAAAATGCATTTTCTGCAAAATGTGAAAGATATGTTGTTTATATAGCCTCTTCCTCCAATTTATCTTGTTTAATGCTGAAATCCAGTCGGTATATTAGCTACTAGAGGGGATCATCCTTTGCATCCTAGCATAGATTGCACCATTAAGTCAGGCTTACAAGTAAATCCCATTTTAGAAATCAGTTGTTGGTAATAGTTTGATGGCCTGCAAGCACTTGGCAGACAGCAGAACAATGTCAGGGAGATTACTGTGACATCAGGCAGGCTTTGGCTGCAGAGTTGCGCCATGTCAAACATCTAATGAAACACGTTTGTATCCATGTTTATCTCTCTTTTATTACGAGTTTCCTGTTTGTTTTCCGATGTGTCCTCCTGAGCAGAACTTCGGCCTGGACTACCACACGTTCCAGCACATGGTTGGAGACTGTCCGCCTGACTTCCTCCAGCTGGCCTTCAACTGCTGCAATGTGAGTCCGCCATCTTTCTGCATCAAATCGGCGAATATAATCAGCACCTGCTGTCTGTTTACCAGCTGACAGAAGAGGCATTTCTAAACTGTTTTTAATTTTATTTGCAAGTTGTATTCTCTGGTTGAGAAATACAAGGCAATGAGATTATGGGATTAATTTGATTTAATCTGCTGTATTGAGGATCTTGTTCTCTGCAGTCTGGAGTATTATTTTCTCAGGTTCAACTAGCTGGTATAAAAAATTTCAAACAGATTTGGGTGTGAAAATTAGCAAATTTTCTATCACTTCACTGAAGTTGTGAACTTTATTTTTCTCATTTGTTGCTTATTTCCGCTCTTTGTTTAATTACATCTCCTAATAATAAGATAATAGCATTAAAGCTTTTGGAGCGTCCTGCTAATTGATCCTATGCAGACTCCTTCATCCGCTCTCATCCTTTTCTGTTGTCTTTTTTTTATCATCCGTGTCTCTGTTACCCTTTTTCCAAGTCCGTTGATGAATCTTTATTCCACCTAATCTGTAAACTGCATTGTAAATCTCTGCAAGCATCGGGGGGTTCAGCAAACTTTATTTTTTATTTTATGTGTACCTAGTAAACTAAACACAATATTTTAATTAAAAAAAAGTCTAATTTCTTTATCTACATTCACCCTTGGCTTTAGTTGTGGCCAAGGGCTGCATAAAAATCATCCCAATGCCCCCGAACTGCACTTTGGACATCCCTGCCCTATATGATTATTCAAATCTGGCTTGAAATTTGAGTCTTTCCCTAAACAA
>CAEGAG010288809.1:0-15026 GCA_903067065.1 Brachyrhaphis terrabensis
CAGAATGCATTGCAGCGTGAACAACATGGTGACATTCCAGTGACAATATTTTATTAAAATTTATAAAAACTAAATAACTTACAGTATTATTACTGTGTTGTTTTTACATCTAAAATAAATATTTCCTAAATAAGGTCTATTTTTATAACTATTTGTGGATCCCTTTAAAGTTTGACTGTGTGACTTTACAAACGGCCCCCATCGTTTTCACCTCTTAAATGTCAGTTTTAGTGACATTTAATCAAAGTCTCTTAGATTAAAAACAAATTACTGGTTTTAATATTTAGGGACTTGGCAGTAATATTTATTATTTGTGTAGACTCAATAAAAGCATCGCCACCTAGTGGCAAAGATCAGACTCTTCGTTACCTCCATTTTGTCCGGTTCCAGAACCACTTCCTGTCCCCGCTCCGTTGGACATGTGACTTCCTGCTCCGCCAGCTGGACCGACGCTGCAGTCCTCTCCGCTGTAACCATGGCAACACTTCCACTCCATCTCCGTCACGGTTTTGTAGGCCACTTTGTAGCGCGGCCTCATGTAGGTCCGGTAGCTGCGGAGACACCAAACATGGAGGCTCAGCGCGCCGGTTCCGAGAGGGCCGGGTCAGAAATGGGTCAGAGGTCACTCACACCACGACCCGACTGCACTGGGCGCTGCCCCAGTTGCACGGGTGGTAGTCGGGCTTCACGTAGGTTTCCACGCCGTCCTCCACCACGCAGCTCACCGTCTTTGTGAGGACGAACGCGCACCAGTTCCTTCAAGACAGACACAGTTTAAAGAGCGGGTTCTGGTTCTGATCCAGTTCTGGGACACACAGTGAAGAGTTCTGGCTCTGGAGCGTCACAGTTTATGGTTCAGTTTTAGCTCTGCAGTACAACAGGAGAAACAAAACATCCAGGAAAGAAGAAGAAATCATTCAGGTCCAAATCCAGCCGCCTGCAGCATCCAACCAGTCCAAACCATCAAACTGGTTCCTGACTGTTGAGGCTCTCTAAGGTCTGGAGAAGAAGACTTGTTGTTCCTGAGAGAACTTAATGTCACATGAAGCTCTGTGGTGAGGTCAGCAGGTCATGATGAATGTGTCTCTGTGTTGATATGTTTTTGTCGAGACAGACAGACTGGTCTCAACAGCCTCTGTTTCCATAGAGACCAGGGGGCCGGGTGCTGGGCCAGTGGTGGAGATGTTCAATTCTCCACTCTGAACCAGTTTTCTGAAACTACAGCACAGCATGGAACCAAATGAACAGAAGCTCAAAATAAACCAAACTGAACATAAAATGTATGCGGCACGAGCAGAGAGCAAGACTTTCCCTTTCGTGACTGTTGAGTTTTTAATATGGGTACTTTTTTGAACCGCCCTTATTAAAGCTGTGTTTGTTTTGTTTGCCTTGGCTTTATGGGATGAGTCTTTTGGATTTCCGCAGATGTACATTTCTTCAGAGGTAGAGAATGCATTTCATATGCCGCAGTGGGAGGCAAAAAACGACAGCATGAGTGCGAGGCGAGCATGACAGCTCCTCCATGGCCTCAACTACTTTCTGCCCAGTGCAGCGTCTGCCCAGTGCAGCGTCTGCCCAGTGCAGCGTCTGCCCAGTGCAGCGTCTGCCCAGTGCAGCGTCCAACTAAACCAGCGTCCGCCCAACACATTGTCCCTCTAACGCACCGTCCCACTAACGCCGGCTCTGACTAATCGGGTCTCAGGTCTGCAGACGGTTCTGCCTGTTGCCTGTTTCTCTGGAGATCCCAGACTAAAGGCTCATTTCATTATTTCACTAATTTATTTCACATCTTAGAATTCTGCAGAATTTCTTCTGGGTTTGAAACCGTTTGATCCGGCTGGAGCAGATATGGATTCATGAGCTGCTCACACTGACAACATGGGGACTATTTGTCCCCGGGTTGATAAATTCCTGAAATATCTGAGCAGCTGCTCATCTTCATCAGCTTCATCAGCGCTGTCTGGGCTGGCGATTCGGTTCAGGTGGAGGTACCAGCACATCGGGTCAGTCGGGTCAGACTAAAATCTCTCAACAGAATCAGGTTATTTTCACTCAGTTTAATTTCAGTTCACATTTGGTTCAGTTCAGTTTCAGTTCACTTCAGTGTCTCGATGAACTAAATTGAATAATTTTTTTGTATTTTACAAACTAAATATCCCATTTGGCTCCAGAGGAATGACTGACCCGACCCGACCCGACCCTATTTTACCAGAACCTGAACCAGGAAAAGTAAACTCTGCTATCCAGAGGAAGTTCTGGACTTGATTTGCATTCAGAACCGGCTGCCCAGTTCGGCTCTCTGTCCACCAGAGCCATGTTGGTCCAGCAAAACAGTTTGGTTCTGTACGGGTTCTGAGATCCGGATCCAACGTCTCCATGTTTGCTCTTAGGGTTTATGTAGAGAAAGCAGTGGAAGCGGTTCCGACCCAGTCCCAGCAGAACCATGGGATAATGTTTCAGGAATGAGTGACATCAGAACCCGAACCCAACCCAAACGACATCATTGCTCCGGATCAGAACCGCCACACGAAGGGAAGAACCTCCTGGTTCTCTGACCCAGCAGAAGGTCTGACTCTCAGCCAGAACTTGGACCTGCAGCCCGTTTGTCAGAACCGCCTGAGCAGACGGAACCAGAACCAGACTCCAACCAGCAACCCACCATCAGAAAGGTTCTGGTTCTGGAGGATTTTAAACTCAAATCAACAGATTTCTACACACACGCGCTCAGTGACGTCATCACCCCTGCTTCACCTCCTCATCTTCATCATCATCACCGTTTCCGTGCACGTGTCATCTTACCTGTGTCTGCTGGCCGCGCGGGCTCCGTGCGCGTGCGCGTGCCCGCCGGCGTACAGGCTGTAGGAGGCGCGCATCGGGAACGTGCTCCTCGCGTGCTCGCAAATCCAGAGCACGAGCAAAAGCAACGGGAGCGCGCCCATCCCGATCAATACGATCAATGAAGCTATCGATCCCTGATCAGCACGTGATCAACTGCTTAGATGGCGGGAATATCCCTCATCTCCATGGAGACGGCAGAAAAAGTTCCGAGAAGTCAGTCCTACCGATTCATGATCCGGTTCTGATCCCAACAGAGTCTAGATCCACAGCGGAAAACCGCACCGCGCTGATCCCGATCAGACCCACTCCTATCCCACCTTCGACCCGCTTTGGCCCGGTTCGGTGAGCTGCCGAGGGTCCATCAGAATCTGAGAAACAAAAGAGAGGAAAAAGTTGCGACAGACTGAACCGAGACCAGCTGCTCCTCCTCTTCATCACTGACCCCGCCCACGCCGGAGGAGAAACCGGAGCCGGGCGGCTGCAGCCACACCTGGACCGGGTCGAGTCCGAGGAGGTTCGTTTCGGTTCGGGTCATGCATCCGGCTTCTTCCTGTTTTCAGTGTTATTATCAATTTGGTGATTAACACACAAAATAAAACCCAACCGGGTTCTGACCCGAGCCCAGGTAGCCAGGTTTAATTCAAATTCAAAAATAATGTCTTAATCTCAAAGTGAAATTAAATGTTTGGCTCAGTTTTTGTAGATGCTGATGGGAGGAAAACTCTCCTGTAGCAGTCTGTGCTGCAGTGAATCTGAAGAAGCCTCTGACTGAAGACGCTCTGCCTTCCCAAGATTTGGCCATAAGAGGCTCCACAGTCTGAACCAGAACCAAACCAGAACCAGCCTTTTTAGGTCCCTGGTTCTGATGAGATCAGGCCCACTGCCAGAACGATTCGGTTCTGACTGGAATTTTCTCTATCAAACAGCAGAACCAGGTCCAGAACCAGAGAATGGGGGCTGTTCTTCAGTCAGATGGAGCTCCGATCGGGTTCTGTTGCAGGTCCAATTGGGTTCAGCCTGATCCACCAGTACTGTCTGACTGGACCAGAAACCTGAATAACTGAAGTTACCCAGAATGCATCTGTTTCACCTGTAGGATCAGAACTGAGAGTCAGCGGTTCTGAAGCAGAACCTGAAGGTGATCTAACATCAGAACCCAGCAGCACGGGTTCAGAACCAGAGAGGAGATCTGCGGAACCATCACTGATCAGAACCAACCCGGTTCTGCTTCAGGCCATCTGACCTCCTGACCCCTCAGGCTCCGCCCCCTCACCTGGACGGCCTGCAGGCAAACCGGACCTGGTTCTGTTACAGCCAGGAGGTTCTCTGGTTTCTAGGTCAAAGGTCGCAGCAGAGGCCAGAATGCTGCGAATGACGCTTTAACAGAAACCACAGAAGAAGAAACGTCAGAAAGTTTTGGGGCCGACCAGAACCAGAAACCCAGAACCTGACTTCCTTCCTCAGAGGAAGAGGAAGTGGGTCTGCAGCCGGGTTCTGAACGTCAGCTTGACCCGGTGTGTCGCGGCGCTCTGGCGGCTCATCCATCATGGCCGCCAGGAATGCTGGGGAATGTTTGGGATGTTTGGGAATGTGTGGCGGCCGAAAGCGGGTCAGGAATCTGAGGCTCCACGAAACAGTCGCCACAAATTCACTCGACTTCAGCTGAGGAGGAAACATCTGGGAAAGGGGAGGAGCTACGGCTGAGGAAGAGGAGCAGAAGAGGAAGATGAGACTGACAAACCTCAAGAGGGATCAAAGTTAACACATTTACCAACAAATTACAAACTATGTTTCTGTGACCAGGTGACGTTCAGGTGTTCATAAAGCTCTCCAGGTGTTCTAAACTTCTCCCAAACATAATTTTTTATTTCTTTTCTCCAGTTTGTTTCGGGGCGTCATGGTGGTTCCCAGTGTTTCCAGTTGTCCTGCATCGGTGCCAGGACGGCGGTCCAGTTCAGGCTGCTCGTGTTTAAACAGAAACGGCTCCGTATTTATTCTGCGGCGCTGTGGAGGAGGCTAATGTAAACCAGCTAGCAGAGGGAGCTGAGCGTACCTGGCCCGGCCGGCTGTTTCCACTCTGCTGCTGCCTGTTTATTTGGGTTTTCCTGCGCCGCGGCGGCAGCGGAGCTTCAGGTGGAGAAACGTCCGAGCTGCAGAGGCGCTCTGAACGCAGCTGAGTTTCATCATCCTGAGGGTGAAACGGGTCGGGTCAGGAAAATGTTCTGGATGTTTCCTCCGGTCCAAACCTCAGCCCCGCCCTGAAAGCAAACAGCAGAAACCCAAAACCACCGAGACCAAATTGACACCGCAACACCGAACCGGACTCAGGACGCACAGAGTCAGAGCACAGCCGAGCCAGGCAGAACCACAGACCGGGTCCAATAAATCACCAAGAAATCCTGGAAGGAGGAAGAGCAACACAGAGGAAAACTGATGAAAACAAGCAGAACCAGAGAGACGAGAAGGAAAACAAACAGAAAACCCAAAATTATCTCCCACTAATGGAAAACAGAACCAACAGAACCAGACCGTTCAGAACCACGAGAAACCCAAACCACCGTGAAACCAAAGTGACTCAGTCTGTGTCAGTCCTTGGGTTCAGCATGACAGATGATTCTCTCTGAGCAGAACTGGTCCAAACGGTTCGGCTGGACCTGCTGCTGGTTCCTGCTTCCAGAACTCTGGACTCACAGAACCTCCAGAACCGGGTCAGGAGGTCTGACTGCAGCGTTCAGGTGGGGTCGTGCCTGTGCAGAAATCAAACGTCCCCCACTCGGGTTGGATGGATGGTTGGATGGATGGATGGTTGGATGGATGGTTGGATGGATGGATGGTTGGATGGATGGTTGGATTGATGGTTGGATGAATGGATGGATGGTTGGATGGATTGATGGTTGGATGAATGGATGGATGGATGGATGGTTGGGTGGATGGATGGATGGTTGGATGGATGGATGGTTGGGTGGATAGTTGGATGGATGGATGGATGGATGGTTGGATGTATGGATGAATGGATGGTTGGATGAATGGTTGGATGGATGGTTGGATGGATGGATGGTTGGATAAATGGATGGATGGTTGGATGGATTGATGGTTGGATGAATGGATGGATGGTTGGATGGATGGTTGGATGGATGGATGAATGGATGGTTGGATGGATGGTTGGATGGATTGATGGATGGTTGGGTGGATAGTTGGATGGATGGATGGTTGGATGTATGGATGGTTGGATGAATGGTTGGATGGATGGTTGGATGGATGGATGGTTGGATGAATGGATGGATGGTTGGATGGATGGATGGTTGGATGAGGGAGTGCAGCAACATGCTGGAGGTTCTTCCTGGTTGGTTTTCTGGATCTCATCCAATCAGAATTCAGAATGAAACCCAGACTGGTTCTACTGGGCCGCCTTCAGCTTCATAGTCCAGTAGAACCAGAACCGGGCCAGGAAACGGCTGCTGGTGACCAGCTGATGAACCTGCTGCGACCCGTTCCAGGAATCAGAGTCCAGTTTAATCAGAACCAGGTTATTTCTGGACTTCTTATCGTGATTCTGTCCCTGACCAGTCTCCGGTTGGACCCGGAGGTTCTGGACCGGAACCGTTTGGAAAACAACAACGTTATCACATGAAAGATGGATCTCATGTTTGTGACTTAGGAAGTAGATAAGTTCTGGTCCCGACCTGCTGTCCCTGAAGGAGCAGCTCTGAGCCATGCCGCTGTCTGACCCGATACGGCCGGAACCGAAGCAGAGCCCGACTCAGAACCTGCAGAGTCTGAGGAGATGAAGAGTAAACAGGAAGCTCTTCATCATCATTTGATTACTCTGAACGCCACGGAGCTGTAAACGCCCCGCGCTCCGAGGAGGTCAGCGAACGCCTCACAGCAAATAGCACTTCCTTTCAGTTTATGGTAAACCGTCTCCATGGAAACAGGCAGGACACAGCTGCTGAGTTCCAGGATCTGATTGGACCGAACCGGGTCAGCTGGTTCTAAGTTCGAATAAAATCTAATGTTCATCAGAGACGATCAGGTCTGCAGCGATCGATCAGGTCTGTAACGATCGATCAGGTCTGCAGCGATCGATCAGGTCTGCAGTGATCGATCAGGTCTGCAACGATCGATCAGGTCTGTAGCGATCGATCAGGTCTGCAGTGATCGATCGGGTCTGTAACGATCAATCAGGTCTGCAGCAATCGATCAGGTCTGTAGTGATCGATCAGGTCTGCAGCGATCGATCAGGTCTGCAGCGATCGATCAGGTCTGCCAGTGATCGATCAGGTCTGTAACGATCGATCAGGTCTGCAGCGATCGATCAGGTCTGCCAGTGATCGATCAGGTCTGCAGCGATCGATCAAGTCTGTAACGATCGATCAGGTCTGCAGCGATCGATCAGGTCTGTAGTGATCGATCAGGTCTGCAGCGATCGATCAGGTCTGCAGCGATCGATCAGGTCTGCAGTGATCGATCGGGTCTGTAACGATCGATCAGGTCTGCAGCGATCGATCAGGTCTGTAGTGATCGATCAGGTCTGCAGCGATCGATAAGGTCTGCAGCGATCGATCAGGTCTGCCAGTGATCGATCAGGTCTGTAACGATCGATCAGGTCTGCAGCGATCGATCAGGTCTGCCAGTGATCGATCAGGTCTGCAGCGATCGATCAGGTCTGTAACGATCGATCAGGTCTGCAGCGATCGATCAGGTCTGCAGCGATCGATCATGTCTGCCAGTGATCGATCAGGTCTGCCAGTGATCGATCAGGTCTGCCAGTGATCGATCAGGTCTGTAACGATCGATCAGGGCTGCAGCGATCGATCAGGTCTGCCAGCGATCGATCAGGTCTGCCAGCGATCGATCAGGTCTGCCAGCGATCGATCAGGTCTGCCAGCGATCGATTAGGTCTGTAACGATCGATCAGGTCTGCCAGTGATCGATCAGGTCTGCCAGCGATCGATCAGGTCTGTAACGATCGATCAGGTCTGCAGTGGTCTGGCCGTTTTGCAGTCATACTCTCAGTCTGTGTGGAACATGTTTCCTGTGTGATGTTGTGTTTTAGTGCTGATCAGGATTCCAGATGTTTCTGTCGTCTCTCAGGTTGAGATCAGCTTCAGCCTGAACTTCTGTTAGTTCCTCTTCGGCTTCCTGCTTTATTTCTCTCTGAGTTTGTTCTGCTCTGTTATCGGCTCCGTGAGAAGAACGGCGATGTCTTCATGTTTGGAACAAAACAAGCCGATAAAAACAGCGGGGTCATCTCACCGCCACGACTTTTCACATCCTGCCTCAGCAGGGCAGGAACTGAAAGTCATCAGTCTGTTGTCATGGGAACCAGGTATCAGCGAGCGTTTCCGTGGAGAGCGGACGAGTCGCAGATATCTGCCCATCGGGCCTCGTCCCGTCCTGCTGATCCGATCCGCTGGACGGATGTTCTGAATGGCGACACCAAGTCTGACTGCAACGAGTTACACATTAAATATTTCAAACCACAAACTAAAGGCTGACAGGTTTCCGTTTGTTCCTCAGTTTTAAAGCTTTGACTTATAAAATAGAATAACATGAAATACATTTCAAAAGTGAAACTCATTATTTAAAATTATTACACAAAGTGAGTTTTTAAGCCCTAAAAAAAGACTCTAAAATCAGAACATTGCATAAATTTAATAAAAATTATATTTTAAACAAACATAATTTTTGAATTTAACAATTGGACTGGGGTATTTTTTCCAAATGCAGTGTGGCATGGCGTTACCTACTTAATGAGTTAATTAACCCTGAACACCTGCAGAGGTCAAAAAGAAATACTTCTGATGATCAGTTCAACCTTAACTTGCTGACAGGATACTTTTTATCCTCACCTTATTGTTTGACAGTCGGCTGCTATGGTAACCAGGTGAGGAATGCAGTGTTCATGGTCTTCAACTGGACCTTCACCAGGCTGATCAGCTTAAAATACTGAAAGAAAAATATACTAAATATTTAATATTAAAAACATTTTAATATTTATTTTAATATATATTTATTTTAATGTCAAATAAACTCCGGACTTTTTTTAAATTATTATTATTATTTTTTACATATATAGTTTTCTTGCCTCTTTGTTTATATGTTTAAATTTAAATGTATTTTTATTGATTGATTTTTTTCTGGATGTTTCCTGCATCATCAACGCGCCTTGGCGCCCCCTGCTGGCCGAAGCGGCTCGTCGCGTCCTGTTTTACGGCACAGCCTGCCTGTTTACGGCCATCCACCAACATGGCGGCAGCGGCACCGGTGGATTCTCCGGAGAGCAGAGACAGTTCGGCACCGGCAGCGGAGGAAGGTTCGAGTCCGGGTCCGGTTCCAGACTCCCCGGTGTGTCTCATCGTGCTGGGCATGGCGGGGTCCGGAAAGACCACCTTTGTCCAGGTGAGGCAGCGCGTGACAGCTCCGTATCCACGCGTGAACCCCTCAGCAGTACAGGCTAGGTTTCATCTGGGCCGTGTTTCCGACCGGTTCCGCCTGGGAACGGGTCCAGAATGAGAGAACAGGTCCAACAGATTCGGGTTCTGCCCTGTGACGCTCTGCTTCTGATTTTCAGGTTCGGTTGGTTCTGATGGTTCCGGTCTCAGTGGACTCATAGAAGAGCTGCACTGAGTTCTATAGAACCACCAGAACCTCAGCAGCTTCTACATTCTGCTCGTTTTCAGAGCAGGTTCTGATCCAAACCAGCTGCTGACCTGGTTACCGGGTTGCCTGGTTACCGGGTTGCCTGGTTACCAGTCTGTGTTTGTCCCCGCAGAGACTGACAGCTCACCTCCACGCCCGGAACTCGCCTCCTTACGTCATCAACCTGGACCCGGCCGTGCACGAGGTTCCGTTTCCAGCAAACATCGGTGAGCTCTGGCTTCCGGTTCTGCCCGGTTCCGGTTCTGGACGGTGCCCCCTGACCTCTGCCTGTCCTCTGTCCCTCAGACATCCGGGACACGGTGAACTACAAGGAGGTGATGAAGCAGTATGGACTGGGCCCGAACGGCGGCATCGTCACTGCGCTCAACCTGTTTGCCACGCGCTTCGACCAGGTGACCCAACCCGGTCCAGAGTACCCGGTTCTGCTATCACCTCTGATCAGACCCGGTTCCGTACAAGAACCTCTGATTGGACCTGGATCTGCTAATGAATGGGTTTCTGTGTTCTGGTGCCGTACAGGTGATGCAGTTCATCGAGAAGAAGCGTCAGAACCACCGGTCGGTACCAGCTGCTCCTGACCCAGTGTACCGGTTCTGTTTGGGTCCAGAACCTGAAGTTCTGCTGCTGATGTCTCCGCAGGTTCGTCCTGATCGACACGCCGGGTCAGATCGAAGTCTTCACCTGGTCGGCGTCAGGAACCATCATCACAGAGGCTCTGGTGGGTTCTGGTTCTGGTGGGTCCTGGTTCTGGCCTGGCCCGGTTCTGACCCAGAGCTGTTTGTGTTCTCCAGGCGTCCTCGTTCCCCTGCGTAGTCGTCTACGTGATGGACACGTCCCGCAGCATCCACCCCGTCACCTTCATGTCCAACATGCTGTACGCCTGCAGGTACCGACCCGGTTCTGGTTCAGATTGTGCTGGAACCTGTTGGAGCTGAAACAGTCCTGATTAATCGATTATTGAAATAATCATCAGCTGATTTAGTGATCGATTAATCCTTAAAGCTGCAGTAACTTTTAGAAAAATGCTTGTAACATTTTTGTTAAGCTATGAGACGTAATCTGATAAAAGAAAATCAAACTCTTCTGCCGGTTCTAACTGTAAACAACCAATCAAAGCCAGTATGCGTTGTCAATCATGCTTGTGTATCTGCTATTCAGACCCTTCCCCATGCTCTGTCTCATAAACTGTGACAACATGCTGACTATTGATACACATTTTTATAAAAGTTGCAAAGTTTTAGTTTAGACTAAAAGGATCCATCTAAAACATTTAATTTGAAAACCCTTTTCCTGTTCATCAGTTCACTAATGAACTAGTTCACTAATGAACTGATGAACAGTTCATTAGTGAATAAATCCAAATCTGTTGTTGGATTTTAGGCAGTAAAATGTTTAATACATAGAAGCTGAAGTGGTTGAATAAAAACATCTGCAGTTCCTCAAATGAACCAGCAGAGGGCGCTGCAGGACCAGATTAAACTCATTCCTGAACAGTGTGTGCTTTGGGTTCTGGTTCTGGATCAGATTGGGTTCTGATAGTCTCTTCTCTCTCCCAGCATCCTCTATAAGACCAAGCTGCCCTTCATCGTGGCCATGAACAAGGTCAGCTGCTTCCTGGTTGTTGTTGTGACCTCCTGTCGACCCCATGTTGACCTTTGATCCCTGGCTGCAGACGGACATCATCGAGCACAGCTTCGCCGTGGAATGGATGCAGGACTTCGAGGCGTTCCAGGACGCTCTGAACCAGGAGACGTCCTACGTCAGCAACCTGACCCGGTCCATGAGCCTGGTTCTGGACGAGTTTTACACCAGTCTGAGGGTACGGACCGGACCCAGACCCGACCCAGACGGTCCGGTTTTTGGTTCTTTGGGCCTGACTGATGTTTGGGCTGTGTCGGCAGGTGGTGGGCGTTTCCGCGGTGACGGGAAGTGGCCTGGACCAACTGTTCACTCAGGTGGAGGAGGCAGCCGAGGAGTACCACAGGTGAGTCAGAACCCGGTCAGAACCTACACAGGTCCAGTTGGTTCTAGTCCAGTTTGTTCTGGTTGGGGTCGGAGGTCGGGTTCTGATGGTCTCGTCTCCTCAGGGACTACCGGCCGGAGTATGAGCGTCTGCGGCGGCAGCTGGTGAGTTCTGGTTCCGGTTCTGCTCTGTCCCTGTTCTGGTTCTGGTTGTGAACAGTCCTCCTGTCTACCAGGTGGCGGCGCAGAGCAGGAAGCAGCAGGAGCAGCTGGAGCGCCTCAGGAAGGACCTGGGGGCGGTGGACATGTCTCCTGCCGCATCCGCAGGTAGAGCACAGAACTGCCCTACTGGACGGCCCGGTTCTGGTCCGGTTCTAACATGTTTCTTCTTGCCGCAGAGGAAGCTGACGTCACCGGGCCCAGCGACCTCATCATGACCCGCGGTAACCGTGACGACAGCGAGGAAGAGGCAGATGACACGGACGACATCGACCACTCCGGTGAGAAAACAGCGAGAGCTGAGTATTCCTAACGTTCCCGAATGTTGCTGAATATTACGAAGCGTTCCCGAACGTTGCCGAGTGTTCCTAAACTTTTCCATGTTTCTGTCTGTAGCCACTGAGGAGAGCAAAGAGAGCGACGCCTTCGGGAACTTCCTAAAGGAGAGGAAGGAAGTGGTTCAGGTGCGGAACAGGAAGTGCGCCGCACCCGACGCGCCCTGACCGATGACATGGACAGATTTGGAGCAGCTGATTGGCTGCTTCATCACTGAGAGGAAAACAAAAGTTTTATTTTTATACCAGAACTGAAATAAAGCTCAGAGCTGCAGCCTGTGTCCAACA
Source organism: Brachyrhaphis terrabensis (assembly GCA_903067065.1). Taxonomy (NCBI): domain Eukaryota; kingdom Metazoa; phylum Chordata; class Actinopteri; order Cyprinodontiformes; family Poeciliidae; genus Brachyrhaphis; species Brachyrhaphis terrabensis. The sequence continues at coordinate 12,306 of CAEGAG010288809.1, forward strand.
TGGTGTTAAATTTTTATAAATGGAGCCAAGCTCAAGTGGGACGTAAACACACACACACATATATCATGTTCTGGGTTTCCATGGAGAAAACAGCAGACTGGTCTCACCTGCAGGGTTCCCACAGTCTGGAATTCGCTTTAGTTTTCCATAACAGAATATTTTTTAATAAATGCTATAAATGTGATTCGCCACGTTAAACGTTTCAACAGTTTTAGAACGGTACAGATCTGACCAGCTGGTTGATTCACACAGACACTTTCATCAATCTAGCATTTTAAAAAATGCTACATTCCCATTTATTAATTGCGCTCATATTAATTTTAGTGACTAGAACCACAATTATTGTCTTGATTTTACTCAAAAGCAAATCTTGCATCCCAAATTAAAACTAAACGCAGGAACTGTGGGCTGCAATGTTGTGTAATATTTTGCGTTAATTATTAAGGACATAAAATATAAAAGGGACAAAGTTTTTAAAAATGCTTTCCTCGTGGGCCACATGCTTTACTGATTTTGTCCCTTATTGTAAAACGTTTTGACACCGTGTTCCAGTGGATGATCCGATTTTAGACAGAAAACTCTTTACTTCTGTCTGGATGTTTTCTGCAGTTTGAACTTCTCTTCGTGCTTGCAGCTGCGCAACGTGGGGGCGTGCGCGCTGCGTGCGCGGTGTGTGTGCTGAGTGCAGTGAGTCAGCGGCTCGCCTCCGCCATGCTGCCGGATCTCAGCGCGGCGCGTGGGCGCCAGCGGCACGGCAGATGGCCGCGGGCGGACCGGCTGCTTTCATTCAGAGCTTCAGCATGAATGGAGGAGGAATGGAAGGTTCTGGATCAGAACTGCAGGCCCACTCCTGCAGGAACATCACAAGCATTAAGCCTCATTAAATCCTGAGAGAACGAGTCAGACTGCACACTGAAGAACCAGTTTAACCAGAACCAGTATAACCAGAACCTCCAGTCCTCGTGGGTTAGTGTTCTGGATCCAGCCGGCTGTGTCGGGTCTCTTTCCTGGGATGCAGCACCGACTCTCAGGCGGTTCTGATCAATAACTGATCCAATGAATCAGCCTCACTGTGTTGATCACTACACAATCTGCATATTTTGCTGCATTAAAAATGCTTTTCTGCTTTTCTGAAAATATCACTGCAATATTTTAGATTTATTTCATGTTCAAAACGTTTCCCAGTTTACAACAGGAATCTATCGTTCTTCATCCTGGGACGCCCAACCTGCTGTACATTTATTTTTATGTATAATATTTCACAATAAACAAGCCCTATTACTACATAAAACATAAGTTTAAATAAAAAGTGATGCCCTGATAATATCACTATCACAAACTTAACATTTAATATAACGTACAGATGTTTGCTGTGTTCATTTCTGACTAAAATACATGATTTGAAGTTCATGTTAACCTGTTTTGAAAGATGACACTTTGAATAATTAAAATGTCTCTCACATTGAAGATCTCTGCTTCTTAACGGTTTTGCACAAAAAGGAAAGAAAATATTTATATTTAATCAAATTAGCATTAAAGGGACATTAAAATAAAAGAACAAATAACTGAATAGTTAAAAATCCCAAAATGATGAATTTTTGTTTATTATGCAATTTATTTAATTTTCCTTTGGGATCAATGAAGTATTTTTGATTGGAATTAATTAGTGTTGAAATTAGTAATAGCTTTAATAAATACAAATAGGTAAAACGGTACCTGCAGTCAGGTGAGCATGTGCAGCTGCAGCGCCGCGCGGCGACCAGCAGGGGCGCTGTGGAGGCGCTGTGGGAGGTTTTATCAGTGGAAAGAGAGTGAGTCACCGGCTGCTTTCAGCCCACGCGGCCGGCGGCCTCCGCTCACGACCAGAACCACGGAGCGTCACGACACTAACAGAACCTCCAGAACCACGGAACCAGACGGAGCTGCTGCCTGGTTCTGAACCAGATCAGAACCGGTCTGTTGCATGGTTGTGGACTGAACCTCCAGAACCAGTGACATCACTTCTCAGAGCAGAGAGGTGACCTCATACTCGATGACATCATCTTACCAACAGAGATGATGATGTCATCCTTCCCAGATGTTCTGATGTTCAGTCAGTACCAGAACCAGAACCCTCCCCCTCTGCAGCAGGAACACCGATGTGTGTGTGTGTGTGTGTTGATACTCACACACGGGGGGCGGGGCTTGGTGTGCTCTCTGCTGATTGGCTGGAGGTGACTTCATTGTTGCTGGTCCTCACTCAGCTCCATTACATCATGGCCAGCTGCTGCAGTGCATCATGGGAGCTGCAGTCCATCAGGGTTGATAAGCAGCTCTCCAACTCAGCGGGATTCTGTTAGGGGATTAGAGGTCAAAGGTCATGACAGAAACACCTTCACTGAATGCTGATTATTATATAAATGGAAGTGACACGGTAACAGAAAAATAACCATAGAAAGTGAAATAATCATAAATATTAGGATTATGTGTGAATGAGACTGATCTGTATTATCCGTCCATATTTTCTCTAATGTCTCCATTTCCGTTGAGACAATAAAAATGTATTTTAATTTATGGAAAGCACCAGTGATCAAACTTCTGTACAGAAATGAATGAGAATTGTGTTTATGGTAACTTTGGAAACAACGTTAGCATTTTTGTTAGCTACACTGAACAAAATATAAACAGCCCATCTCAAATATTGTTACCATGTGGAGGTAACAGCTGTAAATGAGCATTGGC
>CAEGAG010288840.1:0-13426 GCA_903067065.1 Brachyrhaphis terrabensis
CCGTCTTCATCTTCCTCCTGAGCAAGGAGATGTGTTACGTTACATTGAACTTGCGTCTTCCTCTACACATATATTCCACCTGTCTCACTCTTACCTTTTCTGCTCGAGCGCCCCTGGTGGCCGTTAGAAAAAAATGCATAAATAAGCCACATCATTGTATAAGCCGCAGGGCTGAAAGCGTGAGACAAAAGTCGCGGCTTATAGTCCGGAAATTACGGTATATGTTTTTACTTTTCTTAAATTTATCCAAAAATGTATTTCAATCCAGCCGTTTCATAAAAGCAGCAGCTTGATATTTGATTCTGTTTGTCCCAGAGAAAATCTAGAAAACAGAGACTTACGGAGTTCGATGTGTGGGTTCACCGTCTGTTTCTTCTGCTTATCTGCTGAATCGGCATCCTCTGAAAATGGGAAAAACAGAAAGCTTAAAGTATTTTCCGTCTGTCAGTCTGCAGTGAAATGCTGCTTTTGTTTCGTTAGAACGTGTGGATCCGTACTGAGAGACTCGCCATCGGCGCTCATGCGACTCTGCTGCGCCGCCAGAGAATCGCTGGGCCTCGCAGGGCTGCTCTTCACCCGACTCTCTGCACTGCACACACCCAGAGGAACCAGGCGTCAGACCTGCTGCAGCTGCTGTTCTGAGACACACTGACATTAGTCAGGTAGTCTCAGAACTACCTGACAAACTATTTCAGACAGTTTGTCACTAGAAAGTATCAAACTTGTGTTCAGCCACCGGAATGAAATTTTGTGGTTGTTTTTGTTTCTTTTAGCAATCAAAATTACAGATTTTGTGGCACTAATTTAGAAATTGTTTTAAGGACTTTTTATGATATTTGTGCTAATGAATTACATTAAATGTGACTTTTTAATTAATCCCCATATCGAACACGGACTTGACATCAAGTCAGGCTGAGGCAGTAGTCTTTTTAACTCAATGTTTCTGGCCAATTTTGAGAAAAATTTGCAGTAAAAATCTGGAAAAAATGTGGGAATCTGTAGATTTTGTGTGAACTTTGAGTGAGTTTTGCAGATTAGTTGAAAAGCTGGAGGGACAGAAAAAGCTACAGCGGGCCACATTTGGCCCACGGGCCTTGTGTTTGACACCTGTTGACATCAAACCTGCTGAAGCCGTTCACATAACATGAAAGCTGAGTACCTGACAGGCTGCTGAGTGTCGTCTCCAGCTGTGCTGGACGACTTGGACAGGTCGTCCAGCGCCGTTTTGTACTCTTTGCAGCTGGAGAACAACAGAACCAAACAGCAGGTCAGCAACGCTGAGCTGAAGCAATCAGAGGGTAAAGGGGGTGAAAGGTCACCTGAGAGCAAAGGCAATGATGGAGCTTGGCTCACGCTCACACACGGCGATGGGCACCCGCTCATGTTCGTACATCAGGTAGTGTTTATCTGGATCACTGTAACACACACACACCCCCACACGTCTCTACTAACTGCAGGGTTCACACACATTTCAATTCCAAAACGACACATTTTACAGGAGATCAAATCTCATTCTTGTCCATTTTTATAGCAGAAATACAAAGTTCACAGTGGATATACAAACAGATGGATGTCTGTCTGCGTCTGACAGTCTGAGCCCCTCTTCCAGCTCAGGAACCAACTCTGACATGACACTTACAACGGGATAGGGATGGGGTTGTAACTGTTGCCGGGCAGAAAGTTGGCCAGGATGGCTTTCATGGTGGATTTCTCCTTCACCTGGCTGTCGGTGGAGCCCAGCAGGTGGCCGTCAAACACATCTGGAAGACCACAGAATCAAAATGTGAAGAGCAGAAGCAGAAATAATAAAGCGGATATATATGTCAGAGTGAATCTGTGAACCTTCTGGGATGCTGACGGAGTCCGGTTCACTGAAACTGGGTCCAGTTGTGGTGGAATCAGCTCCGGGGTCTCCAGGTGACGGCAGCAAGGACGAAGTGGTTGAGGGGAGTGGGCACAGGTGGCGGTCCTCTGATGAGAGAAAAACAGCAGCTTCACACAACACCACCTGCAGGAAACCTTTTATTAGGAAAAAGAATGTGGAGGTTATTTGAACCCACCTTTCTCCCCATTCTGGACCACAGGGGATGGGTTCCGAGGGGAGGAGTCCAGAGCGCTCTGCAAACACAAAAACATGTGTTTAGCAGAGGATTAGCAGCCAAAACACTGCAGCTGCTCATACTGGACAGGAAGCTCACGAGGGTCGGTCAGCTGAATAACACATGGTCTCATTTCAGATGCTTCCTGTCTAGTTAGAAGGGAAGTGAGGAACCAGAGAGCTGGAATATCAAATACTAGAATGACAAAATAAAAACTAGCTAGTTCAGTCAGGAAAAACTACAAAAATGGTTCATTCCTTAATAATCAGCCTTTTCATCAAACTATAGTAAACTGGATGCTTTACAAGGTTAGAAGACACAGAGGAGGCATGAGCAGCATTTCTACACCTCAGCACAAACTTTTGTGCTGCTAATCAGAGCTTATGGCTAAAGCAGCTAGTGGTGTCTGAGCACAGCAGCGACGCCCACCTTGGTGTCGTCAGTGGTGTTGGGTCGGAGTCTGCCTGGACTCGGTGGGACAGACAGACGCTTCCTGCCTTTCTCCTGCTGGAACAGGTCCTGGAGTCTGCAGGGGAGAAAAACATCCAGCAGCAGGAGCTTTAATGAAGCACAAGATGCTTCAGTGTTTTTCTTAGGGCGATGTCATAATCTGTAACAGTTACCAAGTTGAATAAGGCCTCAAAGTGAGGTTTGAGGTCAGACTGTTTTTATTTTTATTGAACTGTTTGAAATAGAAATTTCCACTCCCGTGAATACTGGTAAATGCACTAAATGATTTGCACTTCAATAATCTCAGTGTAGAATCCTGGAGTTCCCATCTTCACTGAGGTCACTGCTGAGATCTTCCCTGCTTGGTGATCAGTCAGTGAATTGCATTTGTTTGAAATGTTTACATTCTGGTTTGAAAATGACCTTTGAACCCTTCCCATAGTGATGTTACCAACAATTGCTTCTCTACGGTGATTGATGTTTTTCCACCTCGATTGGTTAGTGACTGGAGGCACACACACTTCGGCTCCAGATCAACAGACTACCATGTTTTGTGTAGATCTGACCATCAGTTACTTTGATTAGGACAGTGGTGTTCAAACCTTTTCCACAGGGGGCCAAACCTGACAAATTTAAGCTACTGGCAGGCCACCAAATGTATTATATTAAAAATGCAAATATTAGATTATGAAGCTGTTTTTTTAAGTTTAGCTTACTTGTGCAATAATCAACCAATTTTTTAATAAAATCTATGTATTAGAGATTCAACACAAAAAAAGGCTCTGAACTGTTACGTTAGTACAAGAACTATAGACAACTTCCAAATTTTTCCATTTTGTTGACCAATTTTTTATTTTTATTTTTTTACTTTTGGTCATTGGATGAATGAAATTATTTCAAGGGCCACAATTGGCCCCCGGGCCATACATTGAACACCCCTGCGTTAGCGGAACCTGCTGCTGATTTACCCTAATCTGGAAGTTGTCAAACTAAACTTTACAAATGTTGAACATTTTATTTTCTACCACTAGGCAAAGACACATGAAGTTGTTTCAGACATGCTGGCAGCGTTACGGATCAGGTTCAACAGACGGACTGAACTCTTCGGCTCCTACCTGCTGTTCCAGAACTGCAGCATCTCACACAGATTCTGCTTCTTCACCACCAGTGACTCCAGGACGACCTGCAGCTGTTGAGGAGAGTCCAGGCCGCACGACTGCAGGCGCCCCTGAAGCTTGTCGATCCAGCTGCGAAGCTCGGCCTCTTCCATCTGCCATCAGATACCAAACATGAGGCCAACCACTGGTCCAGACACTCTGGGTGAGGGGTGAGGATCATCACCTACATCTTTCTGAGCAAAGAGGTCCTCCATCTTCTCCTCCCGGGTCTTACTGAACGTGTCAGTCTTCAGGGAGGTGAGGCGGTCGTCGATGGCCAGGTACACCTGAGCCACCCTGCAGAGGGAGAGGAGCGGTCAGAACAGCACCTGATTCGTTCCGGGTGGGAACGGGAACAGTGGAGCGACACCAGAAGAACGGATCCACTCACTTCTGAGAGAAGTCCTTCAGGTCCTGCTGCAGGTTGGCTTTGGACGGGCCCAGATTCCTGATGAAGATCCTGGGTCGAGGAAGACAGATCTCCAGCAGCCGGACGGAGGTGTAGCTGCACAAGTAAAGATTCATCGATTTACTGAAGGAGATGTGAATTCTGATGAATAAATGCTTCAACACAAGATTCTCTTCTACACCAATTTCTTCTTAAAGAGGCATTATTATATTTGTTTGTTCATTTTTGTTCAGTTTTTATTGTCACTAATTGTAAATATTTTGTATTTTTAGTGCTCAAAGAGACATGAACATTTTCTATTAATCCAACTCAGCTGCATTCCTCTGGACTGGAGTATTTTTTATAAAGTATTTATGTTGAAAGTTTCTTCATTTTGTTTTTACATATATTTTATCTTTGTGTGACTATTTGCTGTTATTGTCCATCACTTTGAAAAGAAATTTTCCCATTGTGGGTCAATACAGGATTTTTTTTTTTAATTACATTAAGCATTTTTCATACATATAGTGTGATTTTATAGCACAATAAGATAACTGTGTTACCTCCACTTATACAAATACTGTATATATAAAACTACTTAAGACAGCTGACTTTGCAATTCAGTGCATTGAAATTGGACCTCTGTCTCTTTAAAAAGTTCCTGCTCCTATCATCACTCCGCCTTTACAGGAAGTCATCACAACAATGCTCCTACATCATGCCATTTCCAACCGCCTAAGGACAGTTGTACTGAGAAGTAGATCCTATAATGAGCTCAGCTGATGTTCAGTTCCACCAGGTGTTTGCTAATTGCTGCTGGCTAGTCTGAAGGAGCTAAGTGGAGAACGGGTGCCCAGTGAGGCAGATGATCAGCTTGGGAACTGCAACTCCATGGAGGAGTGTTGCAGTGTTGTGATTTAATTTAACTTTAATTTAATTTATCTTTGGGATGAATAAAGTATTTTTGAATTGAATTTAATTTGAATTGAGAGCAAGTGTTTATGCAACCCCAAATGGTTGCCATGAAAGATTCAAGGATTTCTCAATCATTCATGAAAACAAAAATCTAAGCAACACTCCAGGTATGTTTTTGATGAGGGAATAACAGTATTACATGATAAAGTTTTAAAAAGTCAACTTTGCATAATACTGCCCCTTTAAAAGGTGGTATTCACGTTCATCTGCTGGAGGTCAGTCAGTGGTGAGCAAAAGGAGACCAACCTGAAGGAAGCCACCATCTGGTTGTAGGAGAAGTACTGGTGGTAGTCTTTATGGATGGAGTGTCCGCAGGGCTCGGCATTGGCTCGTCTGGTGTACTGGTGGCCATAGAAGCGAAGCTCCAAATATTTGGCAAAAGACATGGACCACGAATCATTGGATAGAGGCACCACTGGAGTCACCTGCAGAGGGCAGCAGAGAGTTAACGGCAGAAGTGATTTCCCAGCAGCCCCAGCCTCATATGTGGCTCACCTGTTTGCAGACGCGGCACCATGAGTAGTTAAGAATGGTGTGCTGGTAACCTGGGACCGGCGAGTCCAGCTCCTTCAGCACTATCTGCACGCAGCCGCTGCCATGCACGAAGCGGCGTACATGATGCACCATGGGAGTCTCACAGAACATGCTGGGACACTGGTATGACGGCCTGCAGAGCAAACATCCGTTGAAGCCAACGGAGCCTGAAACCGGCTGCAGCCACTTTAAGAGAGTCTCACCTGAAGCAGTACCGCTCCAGGAACACGCCCAGCGACAGATCGTTCTTGCCGTAGAACTCCATGGTGACGATCCTGTTGAAAGACAAACACACACTGAGTCCAAATAGCGATGGTTCTGACTCAGACGTTCTGCGTGTGAGCAGCTTACCAGGGGCTGACGCAGGGGTTGGGCGCATTGTTGGACTGAAGAGAGGAGCTGCTGAACAGCACACAGAGCCTCTGATGGTTGGTCGGGTTCAAACAGTCCAGCTAAGGAAAGAGAAGAAGAAACATTTACGAATCCTGCCATGCAGTGGTGCTATCCTAACCACTGAGACTTCTACCAGTAGTTCTTTACTGTCAGGAAGTGAGAAGCCTTCAGCTGATCCAAAACACTGCTGCAAGAGTTCTGATGAAAATTTTTAAAAAGAGATCACGTTTCTCCTATATTAGCTTCTCTTCATTGGCTCCCTGTTAAATCCAGAATAGAATATAAGATTCTCCTTCTCGCATAAAGCCCTTAATAATCAGCTCTATCACATATCAGAGACCTGATTGGTCCAGATGTTCCTAACACAGCACTTTGCTCTCAGGTTGCAAGTTTACTGCTGGTTCCTAGAATTTCAAAATGTAGACTAGGAGACAGATGCTTTAGTTATCAGGCTCCTCTCCTGTGGAACCAGCTCACAGTTTTAGCCTATGAAGCAGACACCCTGAAAACTTTTAAGTTGACAAGGAGGACAGCTTTGTTTTATCTCTTTTTTCTTTTTAAGTACTTATCCAGGTCTAAACAGTTATTTTCCATATTTATCCAGACTAGCTGAAGATAGTCCAGATATAATTAAGGAATTTAGGATTTTAAGGAGGTTAAAGGAACTAGAGTGTTTTATCCATAGATTGTACCTTTGCGGTCCAGTTCACGTCATTCTGTTTGCCTGTTTTCTCCTCCTCGCTATCGGCCTTTCCGAGCGCCTTGACCAGAACATCTGGTGCCCGGTTCTGGCTGCTGCCGGAGGCAGCGGCAAGGCCAGCAGAGCCAAACGGGTCGCTTGCTTCTTTCTGCCGGATCCGGCCGCCTTTTGCTCTGTAGTCTGCCAACATTCTGGCCAGGTCCTGGCTGCTGCTCAGGTGATCCACGATGCGGGTGGTGGTGAGGCCGTGGCAGGGCAGGACGTCGGTGGGTCTGGGCTGGGTGGTGCCGTTGGTCTGTCCACTGGCCGCGGAGGATAGAGCTGAGTCTTTGAGCAGCTGGCGTTTTCTGCGTCCGTCCAGCTCCTTCAGGTCCTTGTTGAGGAGAGGAGACAGGTAGACCTACAGGAGAGACAAACATACAAGGGGTAACAACAAACTAGAGAAGCTTTAGTTTCCAATCCTGAGCTTTGAGTCAAGACAGCAGTACCTCTTCGGGGAAGTAGTCCCTGCTGGGGCAGTGCATGCCCCCCAGTGTGAGGAGGAATGGCTCTTTGAAAGTGATAAAGGGGGAAATGCACAGGATGATGTCCTTCAGCTCGTGCTTAAACACAGCAGAGATGGACTTGAGGCGGTCGTCGGAGGAGTCCACGTGTTCGGCAATGAACATCCCTGTGTCATCCTGCAAGGGGTCTCGGAATAGCTTAGGGGTGGGGGTGTCTGAGCGCTCCTCATCCTCCAAACCAAGTTCTCCCACTGTCTCCCCCTCAGAGGTGCCAACCAGAGTGTCCGAGCCCATTTCCTGCTCCTCCTCAACAAGGAACTGAGGACAGATGGATAGAGGAGGGGGCGCAGGACTGGAGCATGGGGATGAAGTCCTGGTCTCAGAGTTTCCAGCCTCCTCTTGGACGGAGAACAGAACCGGCTGGGGGTTTTGCGTGACTCTGAGAATATCTATATCTTCAGTTTTAGTTGAATACTCCAGAAAAGGTGCATCTTCGGATTGTTCCCTCAACGTAGAGTTATCGCTCATTGCCGTTTTCTCCATACTGTCTCCGTCCATCTCATCATCAGCAGCAGAGCCCTCCAGGAGGCACGGGAAGGAGCCACTCTGGGGTAAGCTGGGCGGCATGGCGAACTCGTCCATGAGGAAGGAGATCTCCAACTGGGAATGGTAGGCAACGCACACCATCAGCATAATGATGTCTTTCACCCTGGCCAGCTCATACTCTGGTGCTCCGCGAAGTTTGATGGAGCATCCCAGGTGAGGCGGGCAGCCGTCGAAGAACATCAGAGTCTTCGACTCGTCTGGAAAAAAACAGAGGAATGACTGCATGTCTGACAGACGCCGGCGGCAACTGACAGAGGGTCTTACTGTTGGGTAGGGAGAAGGGCTGCATGTAGAACTTGTGGCAGGTTCCCAGGCGGGGTTTGGTGAGGAGCTGGTCCATAGACATCACCAGGTCCCCCTGGGTCATGTGACTCACTCGGTCCAAGACTTGCTACCATGGAGAAAGAACAAGTTATTACTCCCTATTAATGAACCTATCAAGAACAAACTGGGATAGTCCTTTAATCCAAAACATTCATTGCCTTTATATTTTACTGTAATTAAAGAAAAGAACAACTTTTTATGTTGAGGATTCAAGGTGCAATCACTGCGGTTTTCTGGCCAATCCCCGATCTTTAAAAAGCCTGACCTACCAATTCTTATTTTGGTCAATATCACTTGTTGCTAAGTCGACAACAGTGGGGTGACAATATGCAGACAGGATCTGGTGGGCAGGACCATCAGCCCCATCAGTAAGCCCTCTCTCTTTCAGACCTTGGTAGAGGTAGATAAAATTGGTTTAACATCTAAGTATAAGGTACTCACTAAGATTAAGAAAATATGGGCCAGTTTATTAGTGCACCATTTTGAGGATAATGACATTTTGTTCAAGAACAAGCACAGACTGTCTGGCAAAAACCAGCCATTTGTTCTACACATTGCTTCATCCAGAAGTTCTGGACGTTTGTATGTGATGCATGTAATGCGCCGGATTGACGCTATGAAGCTTACTGGAAATTGCCTACACTGTACACAACCATCCTCTGCTGCAGAGAGAAGTCCTGAGCTTCTCAGCAGTTCTATCTTCAAAGATAGTTGAAGATAGAACTTCAATTATCTTTTAAAAATTAACCAGTAATAACAGATGTTCCTACTAATCAGCAGGAGTAGTCAGGTACTCTGATCACAGGGCATCTGACTTCTTCATCTTCTGTGCTTCTGCAGAGGACATTAGCAACCACCTGATAGTTGGGACATGTCCCACTGACCGATTTGACGTTGATGACCAGCGTGATGCCGTGCTCCAACAGCATGTCTTGAGCAATACGCGACACCGTCTTCTCCACCAACACCAGGTTGGGGCGGACGTCTACGATCCGCTGAACGTAGTTTTTCAGGAACTCCCGTTCCTGTAGTGGAGGTGGCAATAACAGAGTTTTACAACAGAGGAGTGACTCGTGTATCTTTGGGTCAGAATAACCGCCTCACCTGGAGCACAATGGGCTCAATGCAGGTGAACTTGGTTTCTTCTCTGTACAGGTACTCGATGGAACACTTCAACAGCAGAATCTTGGGGTTCTTGATATAGGAGTTCATCTGATTTCAGGTGAGAATTACACTTAAATAACAGCACTTTGTGAATACTTTGACTACTAGAACCCTTTCCTGCATTTGTGGTGGTGCAAAATGTTCAACAATGGAAACTTTAGCCAGACAGAGAATGCCTTTACCTTCTTGTGGGCGATGTTCTTGGTGCAGAGGAAACCGTTTACCATCATGGAGTCAAACTTCCTGCCTCCAGGAATCTGAACCACAAAGATAGGTGAGATTTATTCAACCAGTCATTTCACCTTTATTTTAATGGAACCTTTCATACAACAATGTGCAGCACAAAGTGATTTACAGGATAAAATAATGACCAGTGCCCCACCGTGCCACATGGATGAAACCCCTACAAACATTGTCAAATGGACCAAAAGAGATTAAACCTGTTGAACATCACATAGGAGCATGAATGTGGTGCAGGAAACTAAAGGAATTTCTACACCATATATAGACAAAACCAGAAGATTAGCAAACATCTCAGCTAATTCCAGTGAACCATTGGGAGCTTTGGAAAACAAGTGACAGGCTGTCCAAACTCCCTCTTAATATCCCAAACTTAGAGGTGAAACAGCCTGTCTGACCTTCTTGATGTGCACCAACTGCCGGATGTCCATGTCGTCGTCACAGTTGCGAACGTCGGGCCGGACCGTCTGGACCACCTGCCGAACCACAGGAACGATGATGTCCCTCCAAGACAGAGACAGAGACTCGCTGTAGAGCAGCTGCTGCAGCAGCGCCATCATGTGGCTGTGGTTGGCTGAGCTGAACAGATCAGACAGATTATTTGTCAGTCACTGAATCCATGAAGGAAGAGGAAAAAACTGATAATTTTTGCTCAGAACAGTCAGAACCATATCCAAGGGGTTCTAAAGAACAGTGTGTCATGTTGCAATGAATTCCTGAAGGCAGAATTTCAGAAAGACAAGGAGTTTTTAAAGAGACACAGTCCCAATTTCAAAGTGTTAAATCACAATTTAAATTTTTCTTTAAGTCATATCTGATATGTGCCGTTGCTGCACATATCTGAAGGCAACATAGTTGCTTGACTTTGTGCTATGAAATAGCACTATGTGCCTGGAAAATATTCATGGATGTGATCTACCTGCAAATAGAACAATTTTTTTCAAAAACCATAAAAGGTTATTTGAAGTAAATCCATCCATCAAGACAATTAATCTAGTTTAATTATTTGCTACAGCCTAGAAGTCATGAGTGTTTAAAAAGAGCAAAACAATCTGTTCTGAGTCACTTTTTACACAACTAGTGTTATTTTGTGGACTGTTCATAAAAGCACAATCTATTTAAATATGCCATCTTCTTGGTTTTGCAGACCACATGAGCAGCCCTGACTTGAATCCCAGCTTCTCACAGCAATCATGAACCACAGACACAGATGGCTCTCCACTCACAGCAGCCTCTCCATGGCCATCTTCTCCCCGTTCTCCTCTCTGAGCTGATCCAGAGAGCTGTGGTGCCAGCCCAGCGGAGTGAACAGCATTTCTTTGGCCTTCTCCTCCACGCGACGGTTGAACAGAGACTCTGCGACACAACATCAGCTCAGAAAGAGGAAGAGCTCTGTGGAGCCGCTCAGGTGACACAACAGGACTGCAGAATGAGGAAGTGCCGAGTTCCTACCTTTGATGAAGGCATCACTGATGATGATGTTCTGCCCTCCGTCCTCCGAAATGAGAAACTCGGCTGGAAGAGTGTGCACAACAAACTAAATGGAACTGAATATAATAGGGATCATTTCAAAATAAAAAGTGAGTATGCACTATATGCAAAGCAGTGTGCTGGGCTAGAGGAAGCAGCAAAACAATGGCCGGGAAAAAAATTTCTCCCCAACACATTCTTGACTAGAAATGTTCTGCTATATTCAGCAATTTTTTAGACAGTATGCAACTTTTATAAAAAAGTATGATTCTGACTTATTTGTTAAAACTCTCACTATGTTGTGCCAGTATAATATGAGACAGACAATCCATGAAAAGTTTGGGCTCCCCTGCCTTCTCCCACAGTTCTGCTGTCATCTGAACAAATACACTGCTCCATCAGAAGCAACCAATCAGAGCCAGGAGGAGGGTCTTAGCACTATCAATCATCCTCGTGTACATGCTATTCACAGCCTCCCCTTCGCTCTCTGCTAAGCTACAGCTGGTTCACCACAACATAGCCTGTCATGAATGCTAAGGCTAGTTAGCATGGATATCGATGATGGTGTATAGACTGACAGCTCTAAGCCCCTCCTCCTGGCTCTGATTGGTTGTTCTTAACCATTAGCGGTGCGTTTCTTTAGATAGCAATATTAGCTTAAGAAGGAGGTGGAACAGACCAATATTTTCACAGATTATCTGTCTCATATTAAACTGTCCAAACACAGTAACAGTTTTAGCAAATTTGTTAATTTTTTTTTCATAAAAGTTGCATTATGTAGTTTTAAGTCAGTGAAAAAAAAATTGCAGAAGCTCTACAGCAATGGAATGGTGCCCAAAGTGGGTCCTTGAGGGCCTGCATCCTGCATGTTTTAGTTCTCTCCCTGGTGGTAGTAACAACCTTCTCATCATGTCAATGTTCTTCTTGGGCCTCTAATAAGCCATCATGTGATCCAGGTGTGTTAAAACAGGGAGAGAACTACAACATGCAGGTTGCCAGCCCTCAAGGACCCACTTTGGGCACCACTGCTCTACAGAATCCATGTAGAAGATCTTTAAACATATCTTCCTACCTTTCTGGTCTGCAGGAGGTGGCACATGTGGGTACTTGGACTGCTTCTTGATGTGAAAGTTCACGTTGTTCTGCTCCATGTTGAGGTTGATGGAGGCGGCAGAGTCACTGTCCACCGCTGAATGGAAGCTGCTGACCGATGTTCTCTTGCTGGGGCTGGCAGAATCTGGACACAGACAGGTTTTAACACACACACCAACACACTAAGCCTCACCACGCTGTTGGGTGTCATGCCTACTTGGCACAGTGTAGTCAGACTCGTAGGCAAGTTGCTCTGTGTCGCTGTCGTCAAACTTGATGTCCTTGAACCAGGATGGCTCTGACTGTCCCTCGATGGAGTTGATACTGTCGCTGTCTGGAGAGGGCGTTTCCGAGAACTCTGTGCTCTAGTACAGATGGAGAGATGATAAATATCCTTGAGGAAAAAAAACATTTCAGCTATTTCTATTCCTGTGTGTCGAGTAAAAGGGCTCATACCTGCAGGGGGCGATAAAGGGCATACTCATCTCTGAACAGCTGGTCATGGTGAGTGACGCAGTCAAGCCAGCGACCGTCTACTAATGCCTGGCCTATTGCAATAGCCTGGGCCCTACACACAGACTACAGTTTAAGTGTTTCTGTTCTCACATTAGTTGGAGAGATGACAGAAAGCCTTAAACGTCCCTACGCCCAACGACATTCTACCTGGTGGAGATGGTACCATTCCTCAGCAGCCAGTTAACAAGTTCCTTTCCCACAATGCAGTTGGGATAGGTCCTCAGCCAGTATCTGTGGTCCTGGAACTCCATCCCTGTGTTGCTGTGGCAGATCTTCTTCCACAGCTCCTTGAGCTGGGAAGAATCCTGGAACAAACATAGTTTCTGTGATGTCAGACATTATGAGGAAACGTTTTGAACCCACCCGAAACACTGTTTGGAATTTAAACCACCAGCTTATTTAACTAGGACATCCAGCAAGGTCATCTTCTCATCTGTGAGCTCCATTAAGTCTTCTATAGGAGGGGATTATGAGCAGTCAGTATCTTACCCGAGGTAGATAATTTCTTCATCTATGTCTTGTATGGTTACCATGGAGGCTGAACAGGATTAAGTCAAATACACTTTTTTCCATCATAATGGAGCATTACTTTAATCATCATCACTAAGGGGGTTTTCAAGATGGCGGCTTGAAGGACAGTCGGGACGAGGGGTGCTGGCGTTTATTAGGCCCGAGCAGCAAAGCGCTGCGAAGGCCTATTGTATCTGTATTGTTTTATTATTATGATTCTGCCCCCCTAAAGAGGGGCCTTTTTGGGGGCTTTATCATATTCAAAAACTCACCAAACTTGGCGGAAGCGTAAAGGGTGTTTAAAA
>CAEGAG010288845.1:0-10301 GCA_903067065.1 Brachyrhaphis terrabensis
AAGTGGATAATTCTTACAATAAAACATTTCAGTAAAACTTTTCTTTTTCTTAGGATTTATTTTCCTGTCCTCACTTTCTGTTTCCCTCTGGAAAATCTCAGCTTGATAAAAGGAGGTCAAAGCTGGACATTTCAACCTGACATTTAACACAATCTCATGTTTTCTTCCTTGTAAACATCTCATATTTCGTTCCTACTTCCTCAAACTCACTCAGTCGACTTCCAGAAACTATTTGCATCTCGTCGCTTTTTCCTGCACAAACTAGATTCTCCTACTGTCACTGTACTTAAAATGTATTTCTACTAAATCTAACTTGATAAGAATATAACATTTTCTGCTAAAATATGTTTACATTCAGTACCCCATGCTTAGATTTAGCTGTACCAGTTTGGAGGCCCATTCCTGCCAGTGCAAAGAAATAAAATGGCGTACTTATTGCAAGTAAAGTTTACGACTTTAAAAGTTGAAATAATAAAAATTTACCTGAATTATGTTATAATTCTGAGTTTCCAGCAGTAAAACTCAAAATTATGACTAAAGCTCACAATTTTGACTTTATATCCTATAATTACGTTAAAAGTGAAGATTAGAACCAACACTTAACCGTATTTGATGTCATAATTTTGTGACAGAATATCAAAAGTAGGAATCTGAAAGTTAAAATTAAGACTTAACCACTCACAATTCGCACAAAGCACACAATATTTTGCTTTGCAAAGGCAGCAATGTGCTTCCATATGTTTGCTTTATGAAGCATCAAACTGGTTATGGAGCCCAAAATGTGCCAAAATCAATGTTATAAACAACTGACTCAATTACATTTCAGAAGTCTCCAAATTCAAACCCGTAATATATTACTAATATTTCAAAATCTAAAACTATAAGCAGTAAGTATAACAAGTCAAAAAAGTGATAAAGTTCTGAGCAAAACATACTTATATTCCATAACTTTTCAGATTTTTTTTTTCTAAGAAAAATGCTAAAATAAAAAACAAAATATGTAATAATTATTGATAGTGATGACTTATCTTAATTTTACAGCTAACTAAATTACATACGGAAATTTATGTTTTTAAAACGTGGTCAGACTCTAAGATCATGCCGAAATTCAACAAAAATTAAACATAATATTGTACTAAAAAAATAAATGTAACAAAATAATTCAAATATTTTATATCAACATGTGGATCTTGGATTTTTTTAAAATAAAACATAGAAGCAATTCAAGACATTTAATATAAACTACTTCTTTAGGTAAAACAAATATGTAAGTTTTTGAGTTTGGCACATCTGGAACTCCATACTCTTTGTAAAAAGCTACTTTTTCTGTAGAAATATTTCTCCATTTCCAGCTACATCCAGTTTACCTTCTTATTTCCTCAGTTTTAGTTTAATTACATGCATCTGATTCACTCATCATCTAATAAAAGCCCTGATAAACTATTCTCTGTGTCGAAAACACGTTTGTTTATTCCTCGAAACAAAACAAAATAAGACTCTCTTTTTTTTAAAGAAAAGGAGAAAAAAAGATAAAGCTTTCCCCATATAAATTAAGAAATAATATTTACAAACCTTTAAGACAAAGGCATTAAATAAAAAAAATACAGCCTCAAGTCTTTCACTAGTTAAAATAAAGTGAAAGAAACAAAAAGGAATCAAGATAAATTATGTGACAGCAGAAGAAAAAAGAACGAGGGATGGTTGAGAGGAAGTAATGTGGCACGTGAATGGATCTTTGGCGAGTGAAGGAAGTCTAAAAGTTAATTTATTTTCTTATTTGTCCTTCATGTCTTTTATAAAAACCATCCCTCCGTCCAGGTGTTGGTTCCCTCCGTATTCACCGTCCCTCCACCAACACGTTCACCTCCGAGGAGATTAACGACAGAAAAACAACGTCCGTTTGGTTTGACGGAGGGTAAATCCTCTACGAAGGCGATCCGACCGCCATCATGGCCTCCTGCAGTCTCTGGCGGCAGACTTCATAGCGGCGAATTATCGCCTCCTTCTGCTCCTGCTCCTCTTTGTCAAGTATCCGGAGAAAGTTTCGTAGCTCAGGGATGGAGAAGGCGTCCCACTGGAGAGGAAAGAAGTTTATGTTTCTACAGGAGTGCTGCAAAGACTCAAAGTGTTTCAAAGTGATTTTATGTGATGGACAACAACAGACGTGGAGAACTGCTAAGAAAAAGGAAGGTTATGAAAATCTGAAAAGTGTAGCGTACACGTTTTTTAAGTAGACCTATTGTTCTTACTTGAAGAGGTTAGGATAGGTCTATGGGCGATACAAAACATATTTATTAATTTTTGCACAACATTACTCTTAGATGATGAGATTTTACTTTGCTCAGTTCTGCCTTTTTAGGGCGTCTTGTCACTTTAAACCCTAATAAGATGCTTCTGGCCACGCCCCCCCAAAACTCAAAGTTTAAATCCACACGTAAAAGTTGCTGCAGAAAATTGGACATCTTTGAAAAGCAGAAGTAGAGCCTCCTGCACAACCAGCAATAATACAGAAAGTGGTTTCTGATAACTCTTCCAGCAGCCATTGTACAGCGCATGCAAGAGGGAAACCAGCTGACCAAACATGCTGGAACTCAGCTTGGGTTGCTAGGTAATGGGCTGAGCTTGCCTGGGGTTGCTAGGTAACGATGTAGTGCCCATGGAATGTGATTTAACAATTGTGAGGTTTTTGAAATGGCTCATTTTCCAGACACCAAAAAACATCAACTTTTTTCCCCCCAAAAAATCTAAAATGTATCTTTTTTAAGCGCTTGGGTTGTTTTTAGAAGCAGTTGAGAGCCAAATGGAAATATTTTAAAAAAGCCTAACAGGTTCCCTTTAAGGTTGGAATGAAAGAAGAACAGAAAAGAACACAGAGGACGACTGGGAAGAACAGGAAAACAAAGTGGGAACAGATTTGGAAAGAGTCCAGCTGGTCGCACCATAACTTCTCCGGTCTGTTGTTCTCTCAGAACGAAGCTGAGCGTGTCGAGGTCGGGTCCGGCCACCAGGCGAAGGAACAGCGGCTTCTCAACGTCCGCCAGCTTGCACACATACACTGCAACACACACGGGGGGGTAAACGTCAACACACATCCATACTGGTGCTACGGTATAAACACACTTGGATAGGTGTGGTAACTCTATGAGAAACCGGGGTCAAAGTTCAACATCCAGCTGAAATGTTAAAACCCTGAATCATTCCTACTTGCTAACTCCTAAAACAACTGGTTAATTTCTTGGAATTCAGAAGTTTAAATATAGTAAAATCGCATTTAAAGGGTGTTTCAAAAAATGTGATGATGTCATTTCTTTTAAAGCTTCTGATTCACAACATCAGAGTTAATCGGAGCCACACCTCCAGATTTATTTAATGGCAGAACTTCCTACACATTGCCTCGTCATGGGAAAATAAACAGAAATAAGCCAAGATATTAGACATTAGTTCTGGTTCAAATAATAATAATAAAAAATTACATAAAATTATTGAGAGATGATGGTAGAAGGAAATTCAAAAAGTTTAACTCAATTCATAGTTTAAAAATGATCCTAAAATAGAAATTTAGCTTGATTTAAGACCAGACAGTGAGAAAAGAATTTATATTTATATTTAGGAATTAAGCAAACACTGACAACCAATCTGTAAAAAATTAAGCATTTATTCCTAAAACATTCCTCCATTTCTTGCCCACATCACAGTAAAATGTTTACTTTCTAATTAAAAGTCAAATTGAAGCCTTTAAATTTTACATACATCTCAGTCTAGACACAGCCTTTAATTAGCAGACACAGTTTCACTCCAGTAATTATCGTAAACCAACCCAGGAGTGGCAATAAAGAAACTCCACGAATCCATATAAATATTCTACTGATAAATAACTTTGAAGATAAACATTTGAAAGCTCATATTGGAGGTTTGTGGGTGATAAAGTGTCTTCTCAGTCTGAGCTGTTAACTAGACTCAAACAGAGGTGAAATCCTACACCGTGTGTGTGTAGTATTTATACACAGTGTGTGTATTCCTGGGTATCCCTGGCGTGTTGTCGTAGTTGGGTGAACCCTGTGGTATTCAACACGAGTGCAAGGCCTCCACACATCAGAGCTCAAGCATCTGATGCTGCGCCTGGCACGATCGGCATGAAACTGCACCTGCGAAACGGTGAGGAAGACTCACCCTGCTCGTCTCTACGGCAACGCTTGTACAGCGCGTACTTGGCCGGGTTGTCTGCCACCGTGAACTTGTTCAGCAGCGCCATGATTACCTGAACGCACAAAAACAAAAAGTCACTCATAAACACTTTACTAAACTACAAAGATTTTACAACTTTAGGTGAAATTGTGGATTTATTTTGGGAAACTCTTCTAAATATTTTCCATCTTAAAATGCACCAAACTCAAATATTGAGATTTTACTAGTTTAACATAGTAGAATATATAAATATGCACAACATATTAAGTCAAGGGGGATTAAAACAGTTACTGGCCACACTTTTCAGATTTTTGTTGGCTACAGAGTATTAAAATATTTTTTTCAACTCATAATTATTCACTGCATTTTCTTAGAGCTGAAACAATTAATCGTAATTAATCAATTATTGACATAATCGTAAATTAATTTAGTAATTGATTAATTGCTAAAAGACTCAAAAAAGGCAATTTGCTGAAATAATTGCCACTCTGAGTGTGTTAAGTCAAAACTTTACAAAAACTATATACATTTTGTATTTAAGATAAAATCTGTACATATGTTTTACCCAAAACTCCTCAAGCTATGTAGTTTTAGCTCCACCTGGTTAAAATTCACTAAAGTAAAGATGTACTGTTGCATTTCAGGCATAAAATGTTTATTTTCTTATTTAAAAAGAGAATTTAATTATTTGTTTATTAGCCTATTTTAGTATATTTCTAGAATTGCATAAAAGGTTCAAGAGGTTATGTAAAGAAAATTTAAGAATATGCAAATTTTTAATCAGTTTAATCAATTAATTGTCAGCATAATCGATTATTAAAAAAATACACATTTTGCATATAAAATAAGGAAAAACCTTAGTCTGTAAATATGTTTTACCAAAAACTCCTCAAGTAGTTTTAGCTTCACCTGGTTTAAATTACTGTAAAAAAAAAAAAATCCTATTAAGCACCTTTTAATATCCGATTATTAATTGGTGAATCAGAAACTTGTCAGATGAACAGCCCTACAGTTTATTAACATTTTTAAATTTATTCTTGAATTGTGGTTAGGAAGCCACAAGAAATCAGTCCAGGAGCCACAAATGGCCCCCAAACCCTAATTTGAGCACCGAATTATCAGATCTGTAACATTTTGTGAAGCATTCAGAGTTTTGTTGCTTTTCATTTAGACTAAAGTGAAGTATAAGGGGCAACTTTCTGTTTTGTCTCTCTGACCTTGACTTCATCTCGTATGTCATCAGATCCTCATTAGACTTCCCAGGTGGCTGTGAGCTGAAAAGTGCGTCTGTGTGCGTTCCCCACCTGCTTGACCGTGTTTTCAGAGCTGATGTGGAGAGTGTTGATGACTCCTCGCGGTAGATAGAAGGCCTCTCCCATCGTGGCTCCTCCCGCTGCCCTCTGACCTCCGCGCACCGTCACCGGCCGCCTCAGATCCATCATGACCTTGACGAAACCAGTGTACACACCAGTAGGGTTCTGAAAGACGGACAGTTACAACGTCAGCTCAAAACTGCAGGCACGAGTCCCGGGAGTTTGTCATTCAAGATAAAAAAGGAGAGTAGAGATAAAAATCTGAAAAAAAGAGCAAAGACAAAATAAGGTGTGGCAGCAAACCGCTCTGGTGTCGGTGAATATTCTGTTATGGGACTGAAAAGAATCCGGTCCGAGTTGTTTATGAATCGCCTCAACATTTCCAGGAAGCAAGGAGCTACAAACCCTGAGGATCTGCCGGTTTTCTGCCCAAATCGTTAGAAATAGGGCTGCAACTAAAAATTATTCTAATCAATTATTGTATTGTTTATTCTGACGATTAATCAGATAAAAATAATAAGCAGATTCAGCAGATTTTCATTTAACCTCAAGCTTTTTTATATATATTAAAAATACTTTAAAAGAGTAAAATAAACAAATAACTAAATTCTTTTTTTTTTTTAAATAAGAAAAACATTTTATTGCCTAAATTCAATAATGTGGGATTCTTTCAGTGAAGTTATTTCTATTGATTAAAACATATTTACAGACAAAGGTGTTTATATCTGAAATGTATATTTTATACAGTTTTGTCTCAAATAGTACTCTGAGTATTTCAGGGATTTTTGAGTTTGTAAACTCCAGGTAATGATAATCAATTGGTAAACTGGTTAATTATTTCAATAATCGATTAATCACGATTAATCCAATTAATCATTTCAGCCCTAGTTAGAAAAAAATTAAATCACTGCAGTTTCAGTGAAAAGAAATCTGAAAACTTTTATAGATTTTTATTCCATGCAGCTAAATATTTAATCTGAACTCCAAATGTTTTACTTCACATAAGTCTGAGGCAAAACTCCTTATAAAAGTTTAGCAACACCATTTTAGCAGTGAACACAACTTCAAACATCTGTCAGTGCCAAGGGAAACACTGTAGGGGAGAACAATAGCAGGAATAACATCACGGTCTGATGTGAGTGTTCGGGAATGCAGGGAGCAGGAGGGAACCGGCCTTAATGCTGAAATACTAGCAACAACCTGGAACCTCGAGTGTGAACTGTTGTTACCTTCTGCACAATCCACATGTGCTGAATCAAAAGATACCGCCGTTTAGCAGCAGAACTAAACGTTTTCAGCACTAATTTAACTCCTTGAACAGGTTGGATTAGGTCTGTGGTCCATATAAAACATGTTCGTTACAAGTTTTACAGAAAGTCATTCAACAGTAAAACGCTCGTCTTATCCAGCAGCCATGAAACCAACTGACCAAACATGCTTGCGTTCCACTGGCGTTGCTAGGCAACGGGCTGGGGTTGNTTTTGGGAGTTTTTGAACCAGTTCATTTTCCAGATTCCAAAAAAACATCACTTGTTGTTAAAATACAGCTAGGTGTTTGTTTTGTTTTTATCATTTTGGCTGTTTTTAGAAGCAGCGGAGACCCAAATGGCAGCATAAAATCGAAATACTCCTTTCTATATTTTTGGAGTGCTGGTTATTTATTTTACATAGGCTGTTATACTCCTAATTATACTGACTGAACAAATTAAAGTTGTTGTTTTTATATGTTTGATCAAGCTTGTGACGCTATTAGTGTATTTAAGTATGCTATACCGGTGAAGAGTTATCAAAAATAATTAGAATTCAGTACATTATGTCTGTGTTTTAAAAAAAAAAAATTTTCTTTATTAGACTCGTACTAAACCTCAGGTTTTGGATTGGTGCATCCCTACTATTTTTAATATACAAAGACAAAGGACAGCTTTAACTCTTCACACAGGAGAACATGTTAAGATAAACTGAAAAACATTCTTCATGTTTAGCATCATACGGTTAGGTCTTCACTCACCAGAGTCATTTTAAGGTAGTCTCTGGTCAGGGAGTTGTACTGGTCAATCTTCTGCTGGATTTCTTCCCTGCTGAACTCCGTCCGTACTTCTCGTTCCTTCTCCACATCCTTCAAAAGACGGGAAATAAAACAAAAACATGAGCCGCCAAGTGAAGAGATATACCAAATCAATCTATTCAGACAACAATAACAAGACCTTCCAAAGTACTTAAAAAGGTTTTGTTGTTCAAATATTGCGCCCAACACTCAATACGAGTCATTTGAGGTTTTTTTGCATTAGAAGCAACATGTGAAAGGCCTTTCTGCTTCAGGGTCAACCCATGACCAAAATCTCTTAAAAATCAGCCCCATGCTAGGAGACTGACTGCTAATTTTAGCATGTTCATAGGAATATGACTGGAAATAAACACAAGCCTAAAAAATTCTTTAGTTTGATTAAAAGCTCACTTCCAAATAAGACACAGATGTAGTCAGTGACTCAAAACAACACATAAAACATAACTCTGGTCACATGTAGCAGGCGACTGTGTTGTAGTTGTAAATGCGCAGCACTCTGACCTCAGAGGTAATTAAATGTTTTATTACATAGCCAACATGACTCCAAGGAGCTCAGATCGTCATAAAAACATGTCATAAAGTGCCGCTAAAACTTCAGCATCAATAAATCTTCATAAAAAATAAGCATATTTACTTGGTTTTGAACGTTTGGAGTGTAAATGGGGATATGACTCTTTAAAAACAATTATCTGACTGAGTGCAATGTTGATAGAAATTGGCTGGAGTCCTTAAAATTAGGTGATTACATGCATATGGAGTTTAACTGCTTAATTTCTTTTAACCAGTAGAGGTTTTCAGGCCTGAAAATCAACAAACTCAAACATTTTAAACTCAATAAAATCTTTCAAAGAGACCAACAAAATGTAAATCCCAGTGCAAACTCTTTATCTTTCTCTGGTGTATCCTGTGCTTAAATGGGCATAGTGCAGCTCCCCTCTGCATCTATTAAAAACCACACACACATATACACACACAGTGCAGAATCCAGTGAGCCTCCGAAGCACGTACACCCTTATATGGAAAACACACAGGAAGACCAGAGGTGCCAATGCGACAAGTGTAACGAGTCAAAAGGTTTATGGCTCTGAGAAACACCAGGAATCCCAGTCTCTTTAAAAACATTAAAACAATTTAAACTGAGAAATCTAAAAAATACAAACTAGACTAGCTTTAGTCTAGTTTGTATCATAATATATACAATTCTTCTGAGTGAAGCAATCGGAAGATATGACACTGAGGTACAAAAAGCTCCAGCAGCGATTTACTCCACCGTTAATCATTCATTAAAAAACAAATAGAATATTAGAATAATCTATACATTTATGAAATTATTTTTGAAAAACCTAAATTATTGTTTCAGACCTGAGCAGTAGTACAATAAAACATTTTCCAACTTATTCATGATTGTATACTTTTGCAACTGAAACCAAATATACAAATATTGCATAAAAATACACAAACAGGTTAATTTGGATAACCTAAATTATTTAAAGGTCTTCAATGTTTAAGTTCAATGTTTTTGGGAATATCAGCAGCATAAGTCAAAAAACACATAAAAGTCGTTGTGGACTATAAGTTGTAATGAAAAAATGTGTGACATACTCCAGAAAATACAGTAATTAACTGTTTGTTTTTTTAAACAAGCTTGTCTTATTCAAATATTATATTCTGCTTAAGAACTTGAAATATTAAAAAAACATTGTGGAAAACTTTTAATCTATTTTTATGACTCGGAACCACTAAATGCTGCAATAACATTCATCAAAAATACAAACAGTATTACAAAAAAGTTTAATATTTAATCAAATCTAGTCAGCGACTCGTCGGGATTAAAGAAGGAAGACAGACATGAAAACATCAACACATCTGATCCATCAGATGTTTAACAATAGAACCAGAGTCAGAATAAGATCAATCAGCTTTAAAGATTTCTTCATTGATTCTAAATCTGTCTGTTTATTTTTTCCCGTCATGGTTTAATCTCACCTCTAAACTGGGACCGGCTCTAACGAGACAAATCTCATCACCAGGAAGTGGCAGGTAAAGCAGATTATCCACCTTGTGAGGAAAGGGAAAGTTCAACAAGCAGCTAAGCAGTTGGACCTTCATGCCAGCTTATTATAGTGGAGGAATGAGGGCGACTTAAAGGGGATCTATTACGCAAAATTCACATTTTACATGTTTTATACTTCCACTTGAGTCTCTACTGCTTCTAAAATCAGCCCAAGTGCTTTTAAAAAACGGCTAGCCGTTGTTTTGGCAACAAGTTAATGTTTTTTGGTGTCAATTATACAATTGTTCCATCTTTGAAAAGCAGAAGTGGAGCCTCCTGCACAACCAACAAGAGCGCAGCAAGTGGTTTCTGGATGGTAAGTCAACAACAAACCACTTGTCTTTTCCAGCAGCCATTGTACAGCAGTCAAACTGCAGTGCAAATGTGTTAAGAGTTTTGATGGGTTGCTAGGTAACAGTGCCTGCTGATTTGTGACGTTACATTCTGGAGGTTTTGGAGATGCCTCATTTTTCAGACACCAGAAAACATTAAAATTAAAAATGTATATATTTATTTTAAGTGCTTGGGTTGTTTTTAGAAGAAAAGAGTATTTTCATGTTTTGAAATTCTCCAAATTGTAAACACAAACCTCGTTTTATTGAAATTTCATGTGGTAGGCCAACAAAATGTGCACAATAGTGAAGTGGGCAATGTGATTTCAGGCTTTTATTTTTTTCTATAAGTA
>CAEGAG010288850.1:0-11103 GCA_903067065.1 Brachyrhaphis terrabensis
GTGGTCACATGTACTAAAATCAAAAGCTATTTCAATCAAAAACATCTTAACAGACTGAGTTACATGTTAACATAGGATCCCTTCTTTGATATCACCTGAACAATTATTGCATCCATTGAACTTGTGAGTTTGTGGATAGCTTCTGCTTGAATTTCTTTGTAGGATGTCAGAATACCTTTCCAGAGCTGCTGTTTTGATATAAACTGCATTCCACCCTCAAACATAAATTTTACAACATATGTTTCAAATTATAGATTCAAACATCGGGTGAAAAACAGCAGTGCAAAGAGCAGAATAAAAGTAGTTTTACACAACTGAACAGATTACTTGCCCTTTAACAAAGGCAGTAATAAACGTTCATCTTCCTTCTGTCAATTTATCAGTCCACAACTCATTCTTAACACCACCTTTTGATCCAGAGTTGTTTCGTTTTTCAAAGAAGCCATATTGAGACTGTTAATCCAAAACCTGTGACATTGAAAACTGCTTTACTGTTTTTGTGCTGTTTACATTTCTGGTTAAATATATGGATCTGTAATATTTCACTTAATCCTACTTGATTTTAAATGGTGACTTGTGAACATGTTGAGTTAATAATTTGGAAGGAGCAGGTCAATAAAAAAAAAGATTAAAACTATGCAACACCTTTCGTATTTAAGTTTTAGTTGCATTTTAGAAAACATACATCTTTTCTGATTGTTTGCTTTATTTTATGTGAATAATTTTATATAGTAATTGCCAGCTATTTTTGTATGGACCTGATCAATAGCTTATACATAGACGTACAGACTGAAGGGCAGGTGAGAAATATTAAATAGCAGAATTCAGAAACTGAGGTTCATCTTATTATTTTTTCAGCAGTAGTGAATGCAATAATGAAAACCTTGACCCCGGGGAGCTTCTTTTTTCCTTCCCTCCCCCTTTCTTTCCTCAGAAGTAGGTCAATTCAAATCTTTATCATGTATTAAAACAATTTTAATGCACCCAGAGGGAGTTCACAATACTGCATACCTTGGTTTTATAAGGTCTCTTGGTAATTGTCTGATTAGATATAGAACAAAAGTGTTTATGAAGGTTCATGTACACATCTCCTGCCAAGACTATGGCAGGAGATGGCTTTCTGGTAAGTACTCTGGTGTTTTTAATATATTTTTTAAGGGATTTATAACTGGTGACATAACATTCATAAGATAAAGAGAGCATATGTTTGCATAAGTGACAGGAAACAATACTTATAAGAATTAAGTTGTTGTGGGTTTTAGGTATGAAGAGAAAATAGGAATTCATGGTTAGTAGGGCATTCATTTGACTGATTACCAACGTTAAGTCTATCCCTCATACATTGATCACAGGACGTTGTTAATGTACAAGCTTTTTGTTTCACCCTTTCTTGCAAGTAACCTTGAGTCAAGTATTGTATTCTCTATCCAGAATCATGTGAATGGGAAGATAAATGATGAACAAGACTAGGGTAATGTGGGCATGTAATCAAGAGAGATCTACAGAGAGACGGTTATGGTTCCACAGGATGGTTAAAAAAAGAGCAACATAAATTAAAGGAGGTTTTCAGTTTCTTTTATGCGAAAGTTTCCTCATTGTAACGAAAATCATAAATACTAGCCAACTTTAACCTTTAAGATTAAAGTGATTTTTTTCATAGGATTTTGGTTTTATTGAGAAGTAATTTTTGCTGACTGATCTCTATGTAGCAGTTTAGACTCTAAAGTTTATCTTCTAAGCACAAGAAGAGTATTGACATTAGAGCTGAGACTTCCTTTAGTGTTCAGAAGATTTAAAACAAGGTCAGGTAGGACTAGCAATGTCAAAATAATTTCAGGTCGCCTAAGGCGCTCAAACAATTTCCTCTTGGCTTTGAAGTGTTTTCAAACTTTCTTTCTCCTTTTTTTTTGTTCTTATCTCTTCTAAAATCCTTTTGTCTTTAGCTGATCCCAGTATATGCAGAGTGAAGAACTTTTAGAGGCCACAGTTTATGTAGCACAGGTGTGTAACAACAAGTGTTTGGCATGGCATGTCTACTCATGCTTCCATAAATAAGCATGTGGCAGAATGTAACATGCATTATTAATGCCTACTTGGCTACACAATGTTGAGGGAGGTTGCTTTGTCAAATGTTTCTCAATGAAAACTGTGACTTGAGCTACGCAGGCAACATTCAAATTGCAATATTTTGTTTGATTTTGATATTTTCGTTGATATGCTAAAATTGTTACTTCCAAATAAGATAAAGTGTAATGCAGAACACAACAAAGATGTTCATTACAATGACATTATCCTAGCCTGGCCATTGTCGTCTTGTGCAATTCCGCTTGAATTAAATCTTGCTTACATCATAGTTTGGACTTTCTCCCCTTCACTTGGATTCTCACAGGCAGATTTTCTATCAGGCCATAAATTACTAACGGACTGAACCTCGTTCGGCTCAGTACTTCTCTCTTTGCAATGGAGGATAGTTGTTTAAAGCGCAGATAATTTTTCGTAAGCTTCATAGCGTCAAACTGGCACTTAAAATATGTTTCAGTTGGGTACAATTTAAAACGTCACAGTCCATGACTCCAGGAAGCAATAGTTTCTCTATAGCTGATTGGTCTGATTTTTACCAGGCTAACTTTATCCCCACAAAATACAATGAATCTGTTTGCCCCTTTTTTATGTGATGAATTGATTTCTTCATGACAAATGTAATACAAAGCTAAATGTCAGTTTTTTCCCCCAAAAAAGTAAATATTTAAATAAATGGTTTTGTTGTTTTTGTTGCAGAACTTCATCTTAGCTGAAGTAATGAATTTTAGCTAAAACAAATGCAGTGAAAGACTTATTTTTAGCAAATGCTATGTTTTTATACTTAATCACTTTTGCGTGTTAAGATTTTCCCTTTTACTTGAGCCCACCATGGTTCATTTTGCTATGGATGACTGCATGGGCAAAAGCTGTTGACATATTCTGTCACAGATCAGCTGTGTTCACAGATTTTTACCTATGATTAAATCCTTCTAAAGAGGAATTTTGTGTAGGAAAGGTGATTTCTTTTCTTTTGGCTAAAAAAAAAAAAAAAATCTTGGTGTTTGGTGGTCGTTCCTGCACGAGTGTTCCTCTCCCCGTCACTGCTCCCAGCTCTGCTCACTCACACTCATCCCCTTGCTCAGTGGGGATGAGTGGGTGATTTCTGTAAGGCGTGACTACACACAATAATCAAAACACTGACTGATTAGAGTGAGTCAGGAATGTCTGTCCATAAAGGCTATAAGACAAGAAGGAATTCTTCTTTTAGTCATTAAGCTGGTGTGGAAATGCTATGAGCAATGAGTACTTAGTTAAGTGCTAAACTTTTCTTAAATAGGATTAGGTATATATGGTGCTGTCTACCCTGAGAAATGTTTGATATTGTGTTCCAATGTTGATAATGGTAGTTTAAAGAATTTAACCACGTTCAAGTAGATTGGTAACATGCTTTTAAAAATATGTAGTACACATAAGTTTTTCTTTATTGTAATTGCATGATGAAAAAAACTGATCTAATTCATATGTAATATACTGAAAGTTCAGAAAATTTTCATAAGGTTTAAGTGTCATCTATACAGACCAGTTTTTTTTGTCTGAAATCAGCTTATTGCCCCCATTATGTATGTATGAGCAGGGTTAGTAGAAGACTGACACATTTTTAGTGAAAAGAAAAAGCCCAGTCAAAATGTTTTTGTCGTGCAAGTAAAGTGGTGTTGCAATTCCCTCTTATAATGTCAAGTTAGATCTACTTTGCCATTTGTTTGGTTCCATCTTCTGCATACATTATAGCCAGAATTTGGCTCACTCATCTTCTTTTTAGCAGGTTGCAAAGTTTAAAGGTGAAAAAACCTGCTTTGAAGGTCAACGTGGGGTGAATCCAGAAGGAGACGTCTGTTACAATTCA
Source organism: Brachyrhaphis terrabensis (assembly GCA_903067065.1). NCBI lineage: Eukaryota > Metazoa > Chordata > Actinopteri > Cyprinodontiformes > Poeciliidae > Brachyrhaphis > Brachyrhaphis terrabensis. The sequence continues at coordinate 3,926 of CAEGAG010288850.1, forward strand.
TCTCTAAGGTTTCCAGCCTCTCCTCAGTATTTAGTCAGCCTTATATGTACTTATTTTTCTACCATCAAAACTCTAAGGCTTATTTACTGCTTATTTACATTATTTGTAACTAGAGTTATGCAGTAATGAGTTATATCTACTCATTCACATTTACTTCAGTAACTTTCTGAAAAAGAAAAATACTTCTAATGGTAGTTATGTTGCACCATACCTTCTACTTTTACTTGAATAATATTATTTTGAAGTAATGCTTACTTGAGCACAAAATATAGCTACTCTAACTTTTCACTGAGTGAAAACAAGCACATTTCAACCAGACATTCACAGACAGACACCCACACAATTTATGATAAAGTGAGACTTCTTATATATACGGTACACAAGCTGGCCTGTTCAAATGTTGTTTACTGTCCTGAGCATGGCGTGTCATTTGGAAGGCAAGAGAATATTCAGTATACAGAATATCTATGATAAATTTGCACTGTTCAAACATCCATTTTTGAAAATACTAGACTTTGGTATTTTCTGTAAAAAGAGCAGGTCAAATACTTTGATAAAAAAAACTCAAAATGAATGTAACATTAATGTCCATAATTGTACGTAAACTTCTGTACAGAATCATATTAACATCTGTATATGAGAGTTATTTTAAGTTGTTTCTATTTTATAGAAACATTTTATGTTTCTATTTGTTTGATAACATCAGCTGTAAAAAAGCAGTCAACACATCACAAGTAATTACTCAGTACTGACTCAATACTTATGTTTTGCTCTGAGTTGAGTAGATGGTTTGACATATTATTTTTTTCTTGTTTATTAAAGTAGCACTGTTATGTAAAGTTGATTTTTTTTTCATCTTTACATCATGTGACGCTGTTATTCCCTCATCAAATACATACATGATATATTTCATGCATGTTTGAAGAATTCTTTGATCTTCCCAGGTAGCCATTCCTTGTGCTGAAATGCATGGTATCCCTGTGCTTGTTTGTTGACTAGGCTTCATCACACATGAATATAACAAAATGTCATTAAGTGGGATTTTACAGTTAAAGTAAATAGCGTGGCTGCTTAGATTGGAAAGCAATTTGTAAATTGGGAAGCTTTATCAGCTTTTATTAGAAAATTTGTGCCAGCATTATGAGGATACCATAATTATAACACAAGTAACAAATGGAAACATATTAGTAGGCACGGGCTGATCATTCAATCACCCTGAGGCAGCTGTATTAAAAATAGCTTACTATTTTAAAGCATCTAATTAAGTCTGGTGATTAAGTATTTTAATTATAGTTTGATGAGATTATGATAAAGCTCTTGCATGAAAAAGGTGCCTACTTCTTACATTGTGCATAATTTGTTACACATAATAAAAATGTATCAAATATAGTTTGGAATTTTATTTAACTTATAAGGTACGAATGAAAAAAAATAGGATCACACTAGCATAAGTGTATTTATGTTTTGAATGAAGGATTTAGCTACATGGAATTCTGTCTCAGATCCCATTTGATGTAGTTATGTTTGAAAATGTGGCCACATTAAGACCATTCCTTAATGCATTGATTGTATGAAATGGAGAATTACCAGCTCTATCTACCATCTTTTTTTTTGCTCAGAGTTACAAGCAAGCTGATGATTATTGTACTGTCATTAAAGACATTAAAAACATATAAAAGAAAAACAAATTGCTGATATCTGCTATGCTGCATCTAGGTCTCTACTGAATTGGCTTATTAGATGTCAATGTAAGTTCATTTGTACAGCACATTTCAGCAACAAGGCAGTTCAAAGTGTTTTGCATAAAAAAAGCATGGCACAATAAAAACATTAAGTTACTGTGACCAAATGAAGAGAAGTAATTTAAAGTTTCAATTCATATTAGAATTGATCTATGTCCATTTATAATTATTATTCTGTGGTTTTTAACCATGATTTAAGGAAACTGGGCACTTCAGGACACATTTTAACCAGTAATAGTTGGAGTTACATTTCTTTGCTTCTCTTACTTTAGACGTTAGAAGCCAAACATTTCATTTCCTATCTCTTAGTATGAGGTAATTACCACAGCCCAGCTGGGTATTATTGCTGACAAGCCCATCCATTTATGACTGTAGTGTACCTATCCTCTGATGGTGATTATGATATAAATGTCTTTTTGTCTGTCTTTTAGATTCTATAAACCAACACAGATTGATTTTTCCCAATGCAATTTTGTGTAAAGCATTATTTTATGTAATTTTGGTGTCTGCAGCGATACAGTGTTAATGATTCACAGTGTAATGCTAAGTCATTCAGATATCTATCTCCATTCATCTAGAGGTACACTTCAGGTGTTATCTATCCATATGTTTCACTTTGAATTTGAGACTTTAGTGTCATCATATTGTGTTATGCTTCCGATTGACATTAGTGTGTGAATGTGTGTGTAGGGGTGAATGTCTGAATGTAGTGTGAACGCCATAGAATTACAGGTCATCCATGCTTATGTTTAAATTTGCATTTGAGACTTTAGTTCCATCATGTTTTATTAAAATGTTCCCCATTGACAGTCTTATATTATTCTGTACAAGATGTGACATTGGGATAATTTTGTGTGTGTGTGCATGTGTATGGGAATCATACACGTGCGGGTGTGTGTGTCTGCAGATGAAACACACTAATGAGCAGAGGCTATGATATGATCAGAGATATGCCAGTCTCAAGAGCAGATGTTGCCCAACCTCCCATCTCTGATCTGTGCTGATCATATTAAGCAGACAAGAGGTTTCTGCATATGTCTCTATCTTTCCGTTTCCATTCTTGCTTATGTGTGATGAGAAAAAGAGAGAGAGAGCAGTGGGAAGCAGTAGAGATGAAGAATCCTTCCTAGACTTGTGAGAGGCCAGGAAAAAGTGTGTACAATGCAAAAAAAGAAAAAAAGAAATCCAACTTAGTTGGGATATCTTCAAATGAAGCCAAAACATGACTGTTTTCTTTTCTTCCTACAATAGACTTATACTACTCTTAGGGTAATTTAGTCTTAAGAACATAAGGTTTTTGACTATCATGCTTTTATAAACACAGTCTTTAAGTGTGCACAATTAAGTAAAGTATGTACAAGACAACAATTGTTGATTTGCTCAAAGAAGTCAATTTTTAGTGAAAACATTAGCGAAGATATATCTAGATGTGTATTGACTACCTTATGCGTACATCCAAAAAGTTCTTTCATGTATAGCAAGGATATACTGTCACTTTAAAAAATAGTTTAATTTCAATGTGGAATGCAGTCAATGCAAAGAAATCCAAACCCTGTTGGTCCACAGTTATGACTGGAGCCTGCAGGTGTACTGATCAGAGAATTTGTAAGTAATTTCCTAATAATCGCTTCAATTATAGAAGGAATCACTTCAACATCCAACTTAATATTTAAGAAATAAAAAGTTTGAATTTCCTGTTGTGTTAAATTGTTAAATCATTCATGTACTGCAGTTATAAAGCCTTATAATGCATTTATGTTGCAAGTAACCACTTAACATTTACATCAAGATCAGAAGTGGCATCATTGTCCATGTAAAAGAGAAGTATTTCCTACAGAGATCTGCAGCTTAACAGAAAATCTCTATAATTAAAAAATATTATAGTTGACATTGCAACATCTGAGTATCTTAAATTAGTGTTCTGCAAAGTTAACATGATTAGCCTGATAAGTGGAGTCAGCAAATAAATTCAGTGTTTTTTCCCTGCAGAATTCTTAGACCCCTAATTAGCTGATTTTCAAAACGATTGCTTAAATTTCATAATTATGTATGTCCTACTACAGAGCGAGTTGAACTCTTCAAAGGAACAGAGGAACTTTGCTGTTATACCGTCATCTTTTTTTTATTTGCTAAAGTCTAACTTAAGGTGTGGCCAGTTGGGTTAAAGCCAACATTCCTACATGGAAAATAATTTTATATCTAGAAGCTTCTTACACCTTTTCTTTTCCCCTCTAACTTCATCTTCAACACCTTTATGTATGTAATTATTTAACTTTAAGCCTTCTTTTGGGGAAAAAAAAAAAACACCAGACAGTTTTGTCAGTTCAACCCAGTAGGCTTTATTTGTAATGCATTTCCTGATTGGTAAATATCAGCTAATTATAGGTGCAGTGCAGCAAAGAGCAAGAGGGAGGAAGTGAGCAGCGCACACAAGCATTATTGACAGTGCTACCATGTTTCTCCTTACTCTGATTGGTTGTTTTTGACTGGGAAGCGGTGTACTTCTGCAGATGGCAGTAGGACCACGTAATCTCTTTTCACAGTTTATCTATTACATACAAATATTAACAAATATTAAAACATATATTTCTTTATAAAAGTTACCTTCTGTAACTTTAGAAAAAGTTGCGATATAGCAGTGGCTCATATTATGTTTTCCTGTTCCATCTTTTGACTTTTGATCGTGCTTTTATTTTTGTTACATGTACTGCTTTTCAAATAGTTTGCTGGGTTTGTTTGGATATGTTCTGCTCTAACAATTACTGTCGTAAAATGTTGCCTGCTTACCTTCCCACCCCCAAGACAATTCAAAGTGCAGGCATCACAGATGTTTAGGCAGCAGCAAAACACAATTGCATATTTCAGTAAAATATACAAATATGTAATATAAAGCATATTCTAAACCCACTTTAGCTAGCAGTTTGGTGGTATAGAATGGACTAAGCAGTGATGATAAAAGAAAACGTAAATCATTGTGTCTTAAGGTGGCTTAATCCCCAGCATATCACTGAATAAGAATTTCGGCTTCCTGGGTATAAAATTGTTATCTAGGACTTTCCATCTATATTATCATCTGACAGAGCTTCCTTGTGTATTTTTTCCACATTTAGTGTTTGCTTGAAAGGCTTTATGTAACCGCATTCGCTTTGTTGTTTGTGTACCAGTTAAATGCACTAACTAAAAGGAAAAAAAAACAAAAAAAAACAGCTAATGGATTTTTCCTGGGATCCATCAGCTTTTAAATTGTTAGCAACATTGCATAAAGGCAAAATGACCAAATTATTTCTCTGGTCATTTTATGTTCCACATGTAAGTTGTTATCAAAATGACCCTTTCCTTTTCCATTAATTTGATGTTGTCTGCTAATGCTAGATCTGGTTATTCATATTTAGATATGAATTTTTTTATTTTATTGACTTATTTGATAAGGTGTTATACTTTCCAAAATGGCATGGACATGAAAGCTACTCATGCATGCATCCATTGCATACATACACTTGAGAGTAAAAGAAAAACAGTGAGTTTGATGTAAAATAGCAGTGGACTATTCCCATCAGATAGTCTGGTGCCCTTAGAGAGAATGTGCAGCAGCAGGGTATTCCCCTGGGTTCCAACAGCTGCAGAAAGCTCAACTCTTCCTCTGTGGCTTAACCTCTTTCTCTTTAAATCCACCTCTCTTTGAATCTATGCTCTCTTTACATATTTCCTATTGCTCTGCTCTTAGAATAAAATATAAATAAAATGTGTATGACCGCTATTACAATTTTAATACATCATTCTCAGGCAAGATTTAAAACCTTTGCTCATCTTACTGTTTGTAAGATGAGTTTTCAGTAGTTGTTTTCATAAGCCCCATAACCAATGCCTTACATTTTTATCTTTCTTAACATACTCTTTATTAATAACTGTGATTACAACTTTGTGGGGAAGTTTTCACTCTTTCTTTTATTTCCTTCTTTTTTAAATTTTCCACACTGAATCCTGGAGGATTCAGGAATAATGACATTCTGGATTGAGCAATCTGGAATCAGGAACGGAAAGATATGAGTGTGGGTGTAATGATCTTTTAGACCTTTGTGAGTATCGCTTTGTTGTCTAGGAGTGGGGTGGGCTGCTTCGAATTGGCCATTGATTTTAGGCGTGTGGAGCCTTGGCACACACACAAACACGCGCACACAAACACAGGGAGCTTGAGACGCTCGGTGAGGTTTAGCAGAGCCTGTCTCATCTTCCCTGTCTATCCTTTAAGCTGTGAACTGCTTTCTCACTAAATGCATGGTGGGCTGCTGGGCTGCCCTGGCAGCATGACAATAAGACTTGCAAGAGTCTTGCAGCAATATCTCTCTGTGGGGTTTTCACCTCTCCAATACTTCTACTCAGGCAAACTTTGGTTTCTGCATTCTATGGTTACAGTCTAATGGTCTCACGATACATAACTGTGGACAGTGCAATGATGCTATCAACTACACACCGTTCTTGGTTCATGCACAGTTTGCGTACCTTTTATGTTCAGTCTGAGTGAAAATATGTCTCAGCAATGTTTTCTGTGGATGTTATTCAAGATTATTCTTAGGTTTATTCCATTATTATTTCAAATGTATTCCTCCCTATGATACTTGTTTTCACACTTCACTTTTAAACATCTCTGTCTCTCAACTGCCACAAGCCAAATGACCAGTGTCCATGTACAGTTCCAGCTTTATAAAGCTGAAAAAAAGAAGACATATTTTGAAAGAGTGGACTCATTATTGCGTAGACCTTCACAAAAAATGAAAGAGGATTTAATGAGCAATTAGATCAAACATGCTACAGAAGCTGTTATGCACTCCCATTAAATAAAACACCGGAGCGCTGAATTTATTTTCAGCTGATGTCTAATCAATTGGTCCAAGCAGCAACTAGCAGTTGCTCTGTAATGAGGTAAAGGTTTACCCTAGTTTAGAGAGATTGATTTGGGTGTTTTCACCAGTCTGGACACTGAGAGGTTTTGAGATTCTGCTCTCCATTTTTACATGTTTGCATGTTTAGAGATGTTGATACAGCAATAGAGAAAAATTGAGGGAAATTTAGTTCTTTTTTTTTCCTTCCCACACCTAATCTCCCCCTCCCCCATATACCCCGGAGGGGACAAGAGCCTCGTCAAGGCTCTGTCATGAATTTTTAACAAACCAGTCAGCCTGCCCTCTTGAGGAGTGTATATATTCTTGCAGATTTCCATGTGCATTTTCATACACTATCACTGAGGGAAAAGGGGAATTTTATAAACATTACTTCCCAATGCTATCTGTTATTGTCATACAAAGTCTTCAAAAATGATGTATGAAATGCTAAATGGCTATAAACAACTTTTTTATTTATGCTCAACTAAACAGCAACGTGGCAATGTTTCTGACTGCACCGGCATTTTTAATGAATTACCTACTATATATATATATA
>CAEGAG010288851.1:0-11083 GCA_903067065.1 Brachyrhaphis terrabensis
GTGTGTGCATGGTTGTTTGTCCTGTTTGTCTCTATGTTGCCCTGCGACAGACTGGCGACCTGTCCAGGGTGAACCCCACCTCTCGCCCGGAACGTAGCTGGAGATAGGCACCAGCACCTCCCGACCAAGGACAAGGGTGCACAGAAAATGGATGGATGGATATATAATTCTTCACAAGAAGAGATGGCAACATGTCATTAACCGCTATAGAGGAGGACAAAAATTCAAAATAACAGCTGAAAAGAAAGAGATCTTGATTCTCTGTTGAGCAGCTGTGCTCGGGCTTAGATGTAAGTAAAGAAGATCTGGTCAGGAAGCTTGGCAAAGAGCAGCTGCTCCTCTGCACTGAAAGGCATCAGCTGACCAGGATTTCACTTGGCTACTTGTCAAACTGAGGAGCCTCCGGGGCGGACCATTTGGGACGGGAACACCTTTGGATTCCTGTCAAGAGAAGAGAGTGTTTCTGGGTGAAAGAATGGGTTTCTCTCCTGGAGCTGTTATCGCCTACATGGCGGTCCTGAGCAAGAAGTACACACTGCAACTTTTTACGACCCTCTGGAGGCCAAGCATCAAGAGAGGCTGAATTCCTACAAATTTTTCACAAATAGACTGGCTGAATACATGCTATGGCTTTAAGGTTTTTTTGTAACCCAGTAAGTTTTGAGAGCTAGAGTAATTTAATAATCACTGTTGCTTTTCCCGAGCAAAGAAAATTTGTCAATGGATCGATGAGTGGATGGACAGCTAAAGAGGATCTCCTCCTAATCCCTTTTATATACAAGGTAGTAGGACTACAGCACAGCTAGCCGCTACCAGATGTTGGAAAAGCAACTGTATCTATTCATTCATTCATTCATTCATTCATTTCATGATCCAATGGTCACAATATATACAGATTGTTACTATAGTGACTTTGAACAATGATTTTCAGTATTTTAGCCTGCTTAAGACCATGCAATAATATATGCAAGGTCAATATTATAGTAGTAATGTTGACCTTGCCATAATATTGACTCTGTTTGACAGCCCATACTCCAGGGGGCTGCATGACATGAGCTAGGCCAGTGCAAGGGCAAGAAGTGCCAATTCACACATTCAGAATACCAAAATGATTCTGATAACTCTGCAATTTACCAGCAATAAACTGGCAAAACAAAAAAGCCCACAAAATCTGTTGGTTTGTGGTCAAATTTTCTATCATATAAATGTAATAAAAAGGCAATATCACTTCTAATATCTTTCAGGTATTACTCTACTACTTATTAGAAGAATTTAGTATGATGTAATTCAAAGGAGGTTTTTACTATTTGGTAATACAAGTTTATTTCTACTGTTTTACTGGTGAATCAGACTGACAAGTAATCTTGCATGTTCTAGCTTTTTTAGAACAAGGTTAGATGTACAGCCTATATGCAGATGTGAAGATACACCATGTTTCTGCAGGTGGAAGTCATTTTAGAAAGGAGGGCTGAAATAGTCTTTGTGGACAGCAAAGTAATGGCTTCCGCAGCAATGACTGATAACCTGAAGGCTTTCTGAAGATAGCAAAGCTACAAATGGATAAAGCAATATCACTCTATTAAAGACGTTATGTATAAGGAGTATGTTATGCACCATGTGAATTACAGGGAAATGGGTGTTTTCCATATGCCTCTGACACCCCAAAGGAGGTGAAATAACAAGTTGGGGGAACAAATCATTTTTATGTCGCATGTTATGTTTGATTGTTCTTTGTTTTATTTTTTATAAAGATTATTGACTGCCTCATTCTATGAACTGCTGGGCTGGATATAATGCACTGTCATAAATATTTATAGCAGACATTATGCCAAAACAAGGATTTCTGGAAAATTTCAACACATCAGTTTACTGAAGTGCATGCATGCATTTCATAGGTCTGCTTTTATTTTTGAAAAATAATTGGAGCTCCAGACAGTGACACTACTGTTTGCACCCAGATGCACAAAAAAATCATTTGTTTTTCTACAGCCAACAAGAAACACCCGTCTTCCTGCAGTCTGCAAGAGATAACAGTAGTGATGAATACAATAAAATGGAATAGCGCTTGTTGTGTCATTATACCCTTTTTTAATCAGCTTAAACTGTAGGTCTTAAAAACAAAGATAAAGCAGAAACAAAACCAATCAAAAGCTAATATGCTGCTACTTTTGTGGAAAAAATATTTGATTTGCATTTAACTTATGCCAGCTTAATTTCACACTTGGAATGTGAATTATTTGTAATTTCTCCATATAAATTCTGAATTAATTTAAACAGAACTAATTGAGGGTAGGCGTGTTGTTCAGACTTATTACTAGAAGTAATAAATTTGTTTATTAGACAGCAGACAGTTTTGATATTCCATGAAGATAAAGCAAGAACAAAAGGCTAATTCTGTCAGTCTCTATCTATACACTACGTGTCCAAACACTTCATTTAAATAACTTGGGAAAAATGAGTTCAGCATGAAATACACTAAGGGGCAAATCAAAAGGTCATCATGCAGCACACTGCACACAGTTTCAATAAAGAATCAGTGAACACTGAGCAATACTCATCATGTCTGAGGTAGCCTTCCAGATATCTGGCAGGCTCCGGTTTTGAGTGTCTGAGCCAACATGGTCCAAGGCAAATTTCCTGTATGAATGATGTGAACTCTCATGGAGCATGAGAAAAACGATTTCAACTTTATCGCCTGAAACAGAGCAAGCATAATTTGATTTTAACTCAGAGAGCTCAGGGGAACATTGTCAATATGTTAAAGAGAAATAAATTACTTTAATCTTTATGGCCATCATTTCACCATCATTGGCTCATGTAATAGGCATCCTGCATAGTTACTAGTATGATTTTGAAATTTAATCAATGACTTTTTATTTTTTTTGTTTGTTTGTTCATTTCTCTTTAGGGAAACTAGGCAGTCCTAAATTGCAGTATCACAATCCTGATTAGAACTTTCCATTCAGGCATCATATGCATAAGTGCCATATTTCTTTTCATGGTGGACTGATAATACAGCAACGCCTTATTGTGAATTTACTCAAAATAATACATGCAGTCTCAAATATATACATACACCACCAGAAATAATTGGAATTGTGAAACAGGGACAATTTCCAACTGGTGTTATACCATGAGAATTTTACATGAGAATTTGGTTTACTTGTGCCCAAGTAAAACATAAAATAAACACCAAAAACAAAGTTCTGTGACCTTCATGTTTCTTCCAATAACTGTGTGATGAAACATAGATTCATAATCTGTCAGCAAGAGAGCAGTTACAAATACAGAAAGACAGGACTGATTTAAATTTCTCCTGACAATGTGTCTATATTATGCATGCAGAGTCCAATATTTAATAATGCTAAGAAAGGCTGAAATATGTAAAAGCTATACTGTAGCTTGTAATATTGTAGACATTAATTATTTCAATAATTTGCACAATCTTTTGGGGAATGACAAAACACTTTTTATGCAAAGATATATGTTATCAGCCTTGCAATTATCTTTTCCTCTCTAATGTTATGACTCAACATCATATGACTGTTTAAAGAGGCTGGTGCAGGTTGACACCGAGGTGCAATCAGCTTCATGTCTTGTCAATACTTTATTGATAAGTTGGTGGGGAATAATTTAGCTCTAGTGATTTAGTTTTTCTCCCTGATTCTAATTTGTGTCATTGATAATTACTCCAAAGTTTCCAGACACAAAATGTTCAATTTGCTTGGTAGAAACCTTGTGATTGGTTTGATAGGAAAACATCTGTGATTATAAAGAAATTGATCCGGTTCTGGCGGAACTTGGCCCCTGACTCAGATGTACAGCGAAGAACAAATATCTTGCTCTAAATGTGTAAATATAGTCAAATTACTTTTTTCTCCTTTTTTGCAATATTTTATACTTAAAACACCAAGTCCCTCAAATTAAAGCATCTTCACCCAGCATATGTAATGAGACACAGGGCCAGCCCAAGGCATAAGCAAACTAAGCAGCCCTTTAGGGCCCCAAGGCCACTAAGGAGCTCCCTCAGTGGAGCAGATTTTTTATTTTTTTTTTTTAGTAATAATTTCTGTCATTATAATATCAAAAACACACAATTTCACTATGAAGTGATTAGTTTTTACAATTACATATTTGATCATTTACGTAGAAATTATTATTTTATTGATAAATAGAAAATAAATAAATTGCTCTTGGGGGCCCCTAGTGGCCGCGGTAGGTACCGCATGCTTCGCCGGTAACATGAGTTGCCGTGCAAGCAACCAAACGTCCAAAGATGATGAGACAAATATTTGAGCTGATTAACTTTCTTTTGCAATAACCTGTCTAAAACGAGCAACAGAAATTCTAAATAACCAACACAATCTTTTGAGGTTAAAGACGTGTTTATTTAAAACATCTTTTTTTTATTTATTGTGCTATTTTTACTTAGTTATCTGAAAAACTTTAAAACTTAAAACCCTTGAACTTGAAAGAAACTTAAAAATATATTGTTGCAATTTGATACTTACTTCAACAAGTTGATCGTTTGAATTGTTGTCTGTCTATTGCTTTGTTACTCGATTAGTTTCGGAAAAAAAGACCTTCATAAAAATGTTTAATCAACCTAAGTTTCAACTTAGATCCCAAAGTTGTCATGACCTCGTTGTATCGGTCTGAGATAAGAAATACCACTTCATTGTTTCCACCTAGTGACATTACAGCCTTATTCTAAATTGTATCAAATTATTATTTTTACTCACAGTTTTAAATACTCTTTTATGAAAATGTAAAAACAATTTTTGGAGTCTTCTGCAAATTAATGCACTGAGAGAGCCTTCATCTGAATGGAGAATACCAGGGACCACACTCCCTGTGTTTACATTTCCATTACTATTCCCAGAGTTTCCTTTAAGTTTTTGTATTGGGTGCCAGGTTAAAGTTGGCCACACCAATTCTGGACTGGATCGACAAACCTCATTGAGATCTCCATCTATACTCCACCACCAGAATCATCATTCCTCCATCAATTCTGTTCTTCCATCCCACGCCAGCACGCCATCCTCATTTCAGTCCCTCTTCTTTATTTATTCTTCATCATTATTATTCCTTATTCTGTCAAACTGCTCTTCTCCTCTTTCAGAAACTGCAGAGCAACAGACTCAGAAACTTACAGCTGAAGTGAAGTAGTCAAGAACATTACATCCATTTTGCCTGAGAAAATAACATGAAATCAAATTCATTTTTATTCAGTACATTTTCCAGACATCATGTCTTGCTTATGAGAATTCCTTACATTTTTGTCTTTTCCCTGTTTTACACTTTGATGCTTCTGACCTTAAGATGTCAATGGTGAACATCAGAAGGAAAGACTCCAACCTTCACCTTCTTCACAGTCCTGCCATCACCCTGTCAGATCCTGAACCCTACAACGAATCAAAGGTGGATTTGTCTTGATAGGCCAAGGTTTCATCATCATTCCTGCCAAAACTCTGTCAAAGAAATGTTTTTATCAAATGAAAATTTTAGAAAATGATCAGTAATGCCAAGTCTTAAAAGTATTTTCTAACCAGCTCAACCGGCATCCTATACTATTGTTGACACCTGTATGAGCCGTCATAATGATTCCACATGGAAGACATGTATTGCTTAATAAAATTTTCAATATGTATCAAATAAAAAAATTTATATAGATAACATAAATTAAAAAAATGCCCATTTTTTAAGAAGTCTTATGGGTAATGTCGTACTGGTGGTTTTGCTGAAAACAGTAAGAAAAAGCTCTCAAGCTAAATGATGGATTTTTAAAATTTGAATACAACATAAACACAAGATATAAATTCAGGCTTGATGTAAATGAGATCCAAGAGGAAAAAATAGCAATGGTTTTATCATCACTCTGGTATGAAACTTTGTTTTTGTTGATGTTGCTGTTGATGAATGGAGCTTTGAAATTGAATTACAAAACTGGTTTCTGCACAGTCCATTCTGATCCTCATGACAGAATTTCAAAAACAGCCTAACACTATGAAATCGCAACTGGATATTTTTCTTATTCTGACAGCTAGATGGTGGGAAAATGATTGATCTATTGTGTGTGACAAATTTGCATCTTGGCTGCTTAAAGAACAGAAGCAGTTTGAGGTGATTTTGTGAGTTTAACACATATATTTAAGGCACCATCATATTTGGTGTGCAGTATCATCTAATTGTATTGATTCACTGTTTTGAAAAAATCCACAGTCAATGCAGCTTAAAAAAGCAGTTACCTTTTCAATGTGTTTTTAATTAATCAACATTAAATTGAGAATTTCTGAAAGAAAGTAGGACCAATGTGAAAAAAAAATAAATAAATTTCTGATAACTTAAATGTGCTCATGAAAAATATAAAAACCTTTTAAAATGAGGTTAGTGAAAATGTCAGTTTCCATCAACAGGGGAATCTCTGAAGGTTACCCGGACTATTTTATGTAGGCCAGGAAAAATGGTCGGATTTATTTCCAAAGCTGAGTGGCAGATACAGTACAACGCTTCATCGCGCTCAGAGCACTTTACTATGGGACCGGGCATGTGGCCTTGATTTAGGTGAATGAGCACATCCAATTTATATTCAAGCAATCAGCAATCGCTCACAGAGACACATGCAGCCTCACAGTTGGACTGACTGTTTCTGTTGCCAGCAGTGCTCATTCTGCAGCTCAGGCGAGTAAAAGAAAAAAAGAGACAGAGATACCCCCAGACACAGAGTGGGTCTACACCTACACCTGGCTGTTCTCTCCATACCAGCAGTCAGAGATTCACTGATCCTAGAAGCAGCTGTGTGCTGCTCTGCTCTGCTCTGTCAGGGAGGCCTGGAGTGACAGGTCCCCAGACACCAGACCTCCTCCAGGCTGCACGAGCCCCGGTGCGCTGGCAGTGTCGACCAGGTGCAGAGTGTTCCAGCAAGGGACTTCAAAGGAGCAGGACAGAGGCAGTAGCAAAAAAAACAGCGGGGTGCACATGGAAGGCAGACTGAAGAGATAAAGGCAGAAAAAAAAAAAACGCCACCAGTTTGTGAAGTTGCATTTTAAACCATTATTTAATTAACCACCAAATGTTTGCCTCGATATTTCACATCACAGCGATTATTTTTAAGCTGTGCACAAAACTAGAGACACATTGATTGGGCAGTAAGTTTTCAGCTTGATCAGACAGAGATATGTCCCTTTTCCATGCCAGCAAAATTTACATATTGTGAGACGTGTGCACCCCAGCACACGCAGACACACGCGCGCACACACTTAGCAGTATGTTGTTTGAGTATGTTGGGGATTGTTCTGACATTTTGGTTAATTTGCACGTCTGAACTGTGTGCACACAGAGAAGAGGCAGCACAACAGAGCAGCTGCACTCGTTTCAAAATATTCACAGTAAAACCTCCCAAATCAATAACTCGCAGGCAAGATGTTCAAACACAAACAATGCCTGCTTTCCAACTGCTGCAACGTTATACAACCTCATTTAAAGCAGACATGTTCTGAGCCAGACAGAGAACATTGGACTGAATGCGTAGCTGGCCAACTTTATTTTATAAGTGTTAAGGTGAAAAAAATCGTTTCAAAGGGAGATTTAGAGGGAGATCAAAGGACAATGCATTATGTAATGGCAGCATTCAATGTGCGGACAAAAAAACTGGTGGACACAAAGATTGTGTTGATCAGATGAGCAGTAGGGGGAAACACTTGAGTCTTCAAGAATATCCTGGTTTGATTATTTGCTAATCTGTAAAACATACCATGTTTTACATGTATGCTTATTTTTTGTTATAATTGTAAATTAATTATCAAGGCCCTTGCTTTTTCTGCATCAGAAACCATAGACAGTTAATAGCTTTGTGAATGAATTTAATGTTTGTCACTATGTACATGCACAATGAGACTAAAAGCTAAAAAGCCATACTCCTAAAACAGTGCAAACAGTGTAAGATATATATACAATATAAACTTACATACAGTGATATTAGCAAAGATATATACATATATATGTGTGTGAATACCTTTTCTTATAAAGAAAACATTGATAAATATTTGTTTTTATTTATTAGGCTTCTAATTTTCGTCAAGTGTACTCAACTTGTCCTGGGTCCAAAGCTCTCAAGTTCAGTGAGGGAGATCTCAAGACATTAGTGGCTCCTGTAATTAATTCTGGATCTGTCATGATGTTACCTCCTAGTATGACAAACAAAAAACACTTTTAAAGGGAAACATCCAGGAGGCATCCTGCACAAATCCAGCAGATCCTATTTTCTTTTGAAAAGAAAGGTTTCTATCTTGTAACCCTACATCACCAAAATCAGAAATTTTAACAAGTACAACTACAATTTTATTTCTAATGTAATTATTCATAATAAAACAAGAATTAGACAGAAATATTGGCATGCCAACTCAATCGGTTTAACGTTATTCTCCAGGCAGCTTGTCTTGGGGTTCTGTGGTTTTTTTGTCAATCAAAATGTATTTATATTTGTATATTCCACATGTTGAGCAAATAAATTATTCCAAATTTTCCATTTGAGTGATTTAGCTTTTCTACATTGTCTTTTGTTCTGTTATAGCCCAGTACATGAATGAACTGAATTCAATTAGCCAGCTTGAAACTAAATTGCGTTGTGTGTCTAGGCTGCATCTTGCTGCATAGACACAAGAAAAATCAATCTAACTGGCTATATCAAGTTTTAACATGCCACTAAACTTTTGTTGCAATTTTATTGTTTTTAGCTGTCACAGATTAAAGAAAATACAATTAAGAAAATGCTGCCATTTGTATTTCACATAAGAGTTCATGACGGAAAAAAAAATCTTTATGTTGCCTTCTGTAAACTTGTCTACACAAACATTGCAGGCTTCACAGATAAAAATAGTCTTTACTGTTTTTATGCATTGCTTTACAGCAGGGGTGCCCAACTCCATTCCTCAGGAGCTACTGTCCTATAACTTTTGGATGTGTCTCTTCTCCGACACTCCTGAATCAAATGAACTGCTGGTTACATGCCTCTCCAGAGCTGAATGACTCGCTGATGAGGGAATTCAGCCATTTGATGCAGGTGTTTTTGGAGAAGGCATTAAAGTTGCAGAATGGGAACTCTTGAGGCCTGGAGTTGATCTCCCGTGTTGTACAGTTTTTAATACCTAATGTGTCTAAAGGGAGCAGATGTTAGCAACGTGGTTAACTATACAGATGTTGGAAATCATTTTAGTGTGTGACAGCTCTTAGCCAAGTCTTAACTCTACTCAGATGGGACTTTTTCTAAAGGAAAAAAAAGTTCAATGATGTCAGGGAAAGTTCGTTAAAAGCAACATGAACTGCTAATGCTTCTGAGGAGTCTTTTCCTGTTCTGTTTTAGGCCTCATTTAAAAACAAGATAATCTAAACTCTCAGTTGTAGATTTAATCTTTTTGAAAAACTCGCTGCAGTTCCTGCAAGTGTCTCTTAAGATGTACTTCACTCACAAACAATGGATTATTATAAGGAGCAGTCAGATTAGAAAATTATGTTAAGAGGATAATTAGCATCACTATCTGCGTCGCTTTGCTTCTAGTGTTGATAATAGTTATGAGGGTGTGCATGTAATTGCAGGTAGTAATCAATCTATTAATGTATTAGGGCGTTAAATTGAATTACAGGTTACATTCTGTTCTGTTTTATTTTTATTTTTTTCAAATTATGCAGACTGACATGTTACACTTCCATCATTTATAACAATTATAACAGAATAATTTACATGTTTTATTAATAAAGGAGTAATGATTTTGGAGGGCAGATATTCAAGGAAAAGACAAATAGTCATAAATTGTGAGGCAAGCTTGAGTTTGCCTCAGGGTGTTTGTGATCGTCAACGGGTTTGTTTACACAGAAGTGCAAGAAAGTGCTACAACACCTGGCCAGTGTGTTGTAAATAATAAATCAAAGATGAAAAAACTAGTAGTGCAGGTGGTAATATATTTTCTCCACTGTGACCAAAACAATATGTGGAAATCGTGTTAATTTTTAGATTTATGGTTCTAATGAAAGAGTAGTCTTGTTTGAAGGAAGTGTTCATTAGTAAATCTATATAAATACAATTGATCAAATATCAATTCTTTTTGTAGAGGTTCTGTTATGTATCTGTAGAAAATCATTTGTTAGTCTATGGAACCATTATTGTCTTTTGAGCTTAAAGTCTTAACTAGTGTTGTTACACTAGTTAAGATTTTGATAAACATGATAAATTTACATGTAAATACAATTATAGCCGAATTTAGCCAAAATAAGACTCTAAGGTTTGGTCTTATTTTGGTATCGATTGATTTGGTATTCAGCTTTTACTCATTAAGATCATTTAGATGTCTTATTTCTTTCTCTTTGAATTTTCTTTTTTGATAAATATCTTCTCTCAGTTTTTCTGCTGAGGTTTTTTTTTCCCAGCCACACAACATTCTCCTGATAAGACACATCTAGTTCTAATGCCAGTCATCAACCTCCCTGAAGTTAAACGATTCACCAGAATCACCAGATTCTTCTGTTCTCTGTTTTTGTCATTGCTCAAGTCATTCACTGTTTTGTGTCTGATGTTCTCTAGTTTCCTTTTGTTGGTTCCTTGATTTTTTTAAATGTCCTGTAATTTATTTAACTTCATCTGCTTTTAATCTGCCAGCCAGGCTTTCTTACTGCATTTGGGTCACAACTACAATCATGACAGAATTAGATTTTAATGACATTACAGCATCAAACACTTCTCATTATCGTGGATAAGCTATTTGTGTGTTTCCACTGACATTCTTGAAGAATCCTCTTCGGTGATGAGCTCCAGGTCTTTGAGGTGGGAAGGCTCTCTTGTCACTTCACCAATCTATAGCTTAATAACCTTTTTTATTTTAATACAATGTTCATTGTTCTGCCCTGCGACAGACTGGCGACCTGTCCAGGGTGACCCTGCCTCTCGCCCGGAACGTAGCTGGAGATAGACACCAGCACCTCCCGACCCCATTAGGGACAAGGATGAACAGAAAATGGATGGATGGATGGATGGATGGATGGATGGATGGATGGATGGATGGATGGATGGATGGATGGATGGATGGATGGA
>CAEGAG010288861.1:0-46729 GCA_903067065.1 Brachyrhaphis terrabensis
GTTGGTGGTGTGCCTCGTGATTCTTTCAATGAAAACAATGTACCTTCGCTCTAAAAAGGTTGAAAAACACTGCTCTAAGACAAAGTAAAATTTTCCTGTGAAACAAAGATCTTTCGTCAGAGAAAAGATCTGGAAATCAGACATTTTTGCTGTAAATGTACTAACTTTAGACGACACACTGAGGTCGATGTTAAAACTATGATCTCGCTGCTCTCTGTTGCACGTCTCTCAGGTATCTGCCAGCTCATGGAGATCTCTGTGAATCTTCTTATCATAATCTGCGCCGGAGTGCCATACAGCAACAACGGGGGTTACCGCGACCTGGCCAGCCTCGGAGGAATTTACGCTTATTACTTTGGAGGTGCCAGCGCCTTCACTGGAGCTGATGCAGACAGAGTCAAGGAGCTGGACCGCCTCTTCCACCAGCTCAAGCGGCCTCCATATGTCTTTACAATGGCCTGCGGTGGGATTTTGATGATATATGCCTTTGTCATGTTTGGCCTGGGGGTCTTCAGGGTCTCCTACCGCTGGCCCATTGCGCTGCTTGTGGAAGGTGTTGTGAATTTTCTGATTGGCTTAGGTTACATCGCTGGGTTGGTTTTCTACTTTATTAAAATACAGGAAACCTACCAAAACCCCATCTGTCAGGAGAGGGAGCAGATGTACAAGAGCAAAGGACACAAGGGCTTTGAGTGCAGCTTTAATGGTGCAGATATCGCAGGAGGATTGTTTGGAGTGGCAGGGATTTTTGTTTTCATCTTTGGTGGGGTGCTGGCAGTCAGAGCCTTCAAATCAATGCGAGAGCAGAAGAATGAAAGAACAAATGAGGACAATTATTTTTAAACATGCTTTTCTTACTCACATTAGAGAAAAAGTTTAACAGATTGGAAGGGATTTCCATTAAGTATTTTTCTGTACTAAATTTCTTTATGTACGTTAGAATACTTTTTTTTTAATTCTTGATGCTCTTTTCTTTTAAATGTCATAATAAACAGCCAGATGAGTGTACATACAATAAAATTTTTTGGCATGTAAAAAGAGGTAATTGAAAAACAACTTTTCTTTCCACTTGTGAGATGTATGATAGAACATTTAACCTCCTGGAAAAAAAATCATAAGCTGTTCTTAATATGGGATGTGTTAGGCAGAGGAGGAGTTGGTGAAATAAATTCAAAACTCATCTTGTGATCTCTTTATTTCTTGTATGAGATTTGGATAAATGACAGAATCTTGCCCACCACAACTATGTATAAGAGGGTAAAGTAGATTCAACTGACAAATGAGCATTTGACAAAAATAAAACTAATGCAGTGATCGATCATGTATATCCTTTGAGATTTGGAGCTTAATGTTGTTGTGTGTGTGGGTGTGTGTGTGTCAGAGTTAAGGCTAGCCCTAACCCTGAATTGATAAAATACTTTTTTATAATTATTAGGATTGCTTCTCTTTTAACATAAAACAACCTTTTTAACCTTATCTTTAAATCTAACAATGCAAGAGCTAATCTGGTGGTTTGAAAATGTTTACACAATAAGTTTTTATGTGTAGTTTTGTTGATTTGATGCACATTTATAATAGGCGAGTCTTTAAATCTTTGCCAGACTGCAGGGTGCATTTCTAAGCTTCTCCAGTAGGTGGCATCTACTTTATTCAGCAATGAACCTAAGCAATAAAAACATGCAGAAATCTAAAGCCTAATAGCATGTGGCTTGTAGAGACAAAAGCCTTTAACTTAAGCTAACGGATACATTAGATGTGTGAGGTTAAACTGCTAAACCACTGTAAATATATAAGCACAAGAATACACATATACAAACCATCCTGCCCTTTTATTCCTTATGTTTTCGACATTTGATATTTGTCTTCAAATAGACATTTTTGACTGACCCATGTGTACCAAGCAACTAAAACTGATCATAAACATGGTCATTAAAATGAAGCTGGACAAAACCATTCACAGTAAAAAGTTTTATTGCTACTTGGCTTAAAGTTAATTGGGAAAAAAAATCATTAAAAACTGAAAATAATAATAGCAGCATCTGAAATAAAAAAATGATTATCTTTTATTTCACAGAAGGTTCATATGAGCATAAGTCTCTGAAAAACAGCAAAAGTGCTCTTTGTTAGCTCCATTCCTAAACAATGTTATTATTACTCGACATAAATTTTAGCAGCAATCAGCATGCTAGAAAAAAATATATTGGATATGCTTCATTTTATACAAATAAACCATATTTTATATATACGTTTCTCAGTTGACTTGTATTTAGCACATGCTTCCAGTATGAAATACGGTTACAGTTAGTACCTTCAATGGTGCCCTAATGAGTGGCAGTTTTCTGAGGAATCCCTATAGTTCTCAATGCTGTAGCAAGAGGGTGATAGAAATTTGCATGATACAATGAAGTACAAAAATAAACATCAAGCTTCTTGGCATCGAGAGAAAGAAAAAAAGAAAATCAAGCATTTTAAAAAAAAATAATTTGCAGAAAGGAAACATGACATTAGACAGTGGCTACTTTGGTCACGTGTTATACAGTTGGAGCGCCTCTGATCGGTTTCGTTCACAGTTCACACAGAGTTACAGTCAAACCGTTGGTCACACAGGCATGCATGCACTTCACACTACACAGAAACACAGATACTTCTGCAAGCTTGTTTAGATGTGCAAAGAGGGAGAACTACTCCAAAGTTAATAAACGCATCACGAGAAAAACAATGTAGTCTGCTTTAATGTGAATTCCCTCTTCTTAGAAATGTTTAAGGAGTATTGTGCTAAGTGTTTTCTTTTGAACCAAAGCACATTCTTCACACCTCCCACTTCCTGTTTCTGTGTATGCAGTTCCAGGCAGATTTCAGTGCACAATGACTGCCTCATCAAAAATAAGTCATACTTGAAGCTAGAAAAAATATAGCTGAGGATAGTATGGCATCATTCAGAAGACAGGAACAGTTTAAGAGAGTCAAATGATGTCAAAAATGGATTTAGTTAGTTTAGAGAACACTATTGAGAAATGTCATATTCATTTTGGACTGGCAACAAAGCACAAAGACAGCAGGTCAAATGGACGGGGCAGACTCACAAAAAATGCTCAGTGAAACATATTCAACCCCGACTACATCATACATACACACAGCACTCAATACTAAGACATTTTAAGTGACAGGATTTATGTGGTTTCGGGTGGTAAAGTGACATTCTCATCACGTTTATATTTACACTTGACATGTTGCATATTTTACAAGAGAACTCGAAAGATCACACCATTTTGTGAAACCTCTGGGAAAGTTCAAGCTCTCCTCTGTTGACTCGCACAATCATAATCTGTCTCAGAATGTCTGCAGTGTCCGTGAATGTCTCGCTGACTTCGGGCCAGACGCCAGACCCATTGAGCGGATCGTGGACGTCGGAACCACAGAGTCCCACATGTTTGGCATCTCAGACACAGGTCGATAAAGTGACTAGAATTAATTATTAGCTTTAGCAAAGTGCTTTGTAGGTAAAATCTGTACTTTTATAACTAGAAAAATAATTCAAGGGCTTTGATAATATGCATGATACAATTTGAAGTTATACTTTTTTTTTAATTATTTTTAGGGAGATTTTGATATAGAGAAAACAATTAAGCACAATATTTATGGGTGCCATGAATTTAAGCAACAGAATATGTTCAGTCTGATTTGTGTAAATGATAAAAATAAGTTAAGGACAGCATAAAAATGGCATATGATTATAAGAAAACAGACACAAACAAGCTCTATAAATAAATGTTGTGACAAGTACAACAAAAACTACCCTTTGTTTAGTGATATTACTGTCAACTACCTTCCGCTTTTTTTTTTTTTTTTGGTTTCCTTTACAAGAAATGTTGTGTGTGACTGAGAAACCTGTTGTTAAACTGCTAAACATTAAGTGAAACACACGTGACAGTAGATTTAATTATTTTTTGTACAATGTACAACAACTTGGCAAGCAAGAAACTGAGGATTCCTCACACTTAAGGCCTACACAGGCTCTGCAAAAACAGAAAAAAATATTCACCCCAGGACATATGTTCTTGTAGTTTGTCCTTGAAATAGTATCTGGCAAGAACTTTTTTTCTTACATATGCAAAAGAAACAGATTTGTCAGATTTTTTATAGTATGTGCTGACCTTTAAAGACGATTCTTAGGAAAACAAAATAGAGATGGACAACTCAAAGGACTTCTCCTTTTAAAGACTACTTAGAGGAGCTTTAAGGCAAAAACGTTATAGTTCCAGCTAAAAACACATGTGAAATTCCAAAACTACTGAAATTAGGGTCAAAGTAGAAGGAAAATTGTAAAACTAACCTAGTAATAACTGACAACAGCAAACATTGGACTACTTGCAACCACAGAAGTCCAGCTAAAAAAGCTGGAGGCATTCGGAGCTGGATAAAGTGAGGTTTCTAGGGCAGTACGATACTGAGTTTCCCCTAATAATTTAGGTATCATAAATACAATTATAGTTTATACCCATGGGTACAGCAACCTCAGGATTTACTGGCACTGAAAGTAAATATCATCATAAATAAAAATCTTTTATTCCACCAGCATAATATCAAACAGAAACCGGAGAAATCCAACCTCTAGCTTAGTGCATCTATCCTGTGGAGTCAAATATCGTAAGAAATAATTGCTTTATGCAGAACTGCCAGGGCGACACTTACTGGGAACCCCGGCAATTCTTATACCTAACTGAGACTTATTAAATCTATACGTAGCTTTTTTTTCCAAGTAGATCCGAGTTACTAGTTTTAACTAGTAATCTTTTACTTCTTAAGTAATAATACTTTGAAGTTAGGCTACTACTGAACATAGTGTGAAGTCAGTACTTAGGGTCCTTTGAACTCGATAAAGGGCCATTTACCATTTACCATAGTGGGTGCAAATAATTGCTGAGGGCTCTGTGTTATCATGTAACATGATGCTAAAGCTTTGAAGAGGGAAAAAAATGATTATATATTCTGAGTGACTTACTTAATAGGAAAGTCCTTCTGGTGTCATATACCGCATATGTTTACACTCATATTTTTTATTGTGTTTGCTGACATCTAAAGAAGCATTCACCAATGATTTAAAAAAAGCAATACAGCACATAAATGCATATAGAAAAAAAACTGACTTCAAATGATATCACAACAAGCCTCTGTTTCTAAGATTTAATCTTCAAAAATTTCTGAAAGCTTGGAATGAATACTTTGTAATAGTTTGAACATTGTTCAAATTTTGTTTACCAAAGATATTTGTTCAGATTAATTTCCATGTTGTTCAGGTAAAGTCAAGTGACTGAGTTATAAGTTTCCCATTCAGCTATGACTGATTTCTTGCCAGTCAAACATTCAGCTTGCCCTGACAAATCCCATTTCCTCTAACCACAGTTTGGCAAAGCAGCTTCTAAGTCCAACATTTGACAGAACAAGCAGAAAAATAGAGGAAAAAAATCAATGCATGGAGTAAATGTGAGAAAATGACAAGTAGATGACAAGTTTGTTCATAGCATCGCTGAATAATATAACTACTACCAGCAGCCTCAAATGTTAAATAAGAATAATCTATCTACACATTAAAAGAGATTTTAAATAAGAAGATAGATAATAAAACATAATTTTATACTTGCACTGACTGTTATCTGGCTGATTTGTTCAAATTAATTAATCAGAATGTGTCCAAAATGCCTAAAAACTCAAAATATTTATTCTTCTCTGAAATGAAGCTTTTATGGGGATTCATCTTCACTGATTATTCTACTGTCACTACCACTTCAGCCCACTAAAGCTGAATATCTTCAATGTCAAACAGCTCATAAGAGGTCTGCAGTGCACTCAAAGCTTATCCCTCAGTGGTTGTAGAGTGTTTTCTACAATGACTGATCCAGTTTGTAAGATTCTATAAAATAAAACCCAAATTAATAATTTGAACAACATAAAGGCAGTTATCCTTGTCTTTACATGTTGATGACATCTTAAGTCCTTTTAGTTCTTTTTTTTTTTTTAAAAAGTCAACAAGTGACCTTTGGGTCAGGAATAAGATTTCTCTATTTAAAAAAAATCTAACAAAATACAATACTAATATCCTTTTAAACGTACCATTTGGATAAAGACTAACTCTAGTTCTCTCTGTGTAAGTCACTAAGAGAGGAGAGTCGTATCTGCTAACCTTATCCCACTAGAAAATTTTCACTGAAGAGACGTGGAAACTATAGCATCATTTTCTGTTTAAACATCATGAACTGAAAAGTTAATGGTGAAAAGACGTCCACTTAAAAATATTTGAATGTAGTTGAAAGTTGTTTGGGGTTGAGCAAAGCTTGACTTTATTTAGGCTGAATTCTGATGGGATTATGAGATAAAAACTCAAATTTCAACATATTTTTCTGCGCTAAATAAAGACAACAATGGGCCAAGCTTCAATAGCCGTAGAAAGGTGTCCAGGGACATCGAGTGTTCGTAAAGACCGTGTCCTGTCTGACTATAGGTAAAACAAACTCTCATCCCAACTCTTAACCTGGATGCGTTGAGCTCTGATGTGTTGTCCATATTAGGCACTTTTTCAAGCTTCAGCACGAATCAATCTCTGCAGGACCTGAGACACCTTTGGGTTCCTGGTGGGGAGACCGACCACAATCTTTTCTGCATCCATCAGATTGCTTAACTTTCCAAGTAAAGGGAAATGCTGTTGACATATTGGATGTGTGGAAACCTTGTTCAGCCCTATTGTGGCGGATACTCAGAGCATATTCTGCTTATCTCTCTTTAATGGCACAGTATCAGATTTTAACAGAGTTCTAAAGGCTTTTCTTGTCTTCTTAACATTTTTCAAATGGCAACTTCTTCCAACTAAACCAGCTGTAGGAGATTGTCCTACATCTCAAGAATGGCACAATCCAAACTGGAGCCAAATGGCTGTCTCAGCGTCCTAGAGCGCGGTATCGTAGACTTCCTGCTGCAGGACGGTAGCGAGGCCAGGCCCTGGAACTAAAGTGGAGGCAAATGCAGGAGGGTGTGGTTGATCCCACAGTGGATCTTTTACACAAGTGGGTGTTGGCGGTGTGGAGATGCCCGAGACAAGAAGGCTCTGGCCTTTCAGCTGCTCTCTGACTTCCTGCTCAAGACCAGGAGGCACAATTAGCTGGTCCTCCGGGTCCTGCTGAGCTGGGGCGGTGAAGTAGCCAGATTTTTTCTTAGGCGCCTCCAGGGCAACCTCAATGATATTATGACTGTCTTCCGGGGCCACCACAGAACCATTGGACAGTTTCTTACCGAACAGGCTGGATGTGGAAGGTGACTTCTTGAGGTCTCCATTCTCTCTACCACATACAGCCAGCAGACAACCGTTTGTAGCAGAAACCACCACGCTGTTCTGTCTGCGCATTTTACCGTTGCGATTTTCAAGATTCAGCTCCTTCGGGCTCTCAGGGGCCCCTGGCCGGAGCTGGAAAGCACAGCAGTGAATGTCTACCTCCACCTCTAACTTACTACCATTAGAGATGACACCCTCAAGTGGAGCTTCATCATCGCTGTCCAAGCCGTTGTCAGACTGGTTGCTTGAGAAAGTAGCACTGGAGGGCTGGCGCTGGAAAACACCAGGGTGAGTTCTTGTTGGAGCTGGACCTGGTACCATGATCCCGCAGAGTGCAGGAGCAGGGTGGAGGCTGCAGCGCCTCTCTGGGCGAGGAGCAGGGCCAGTGGATGGGTGCTCATCCGAAGCGGTGGACCCTGCCTCACTGCCCACCTCCGAGGCTGACGTCTCACTGCTGAACTCGGTACCAATACCACTGCTAGATGAGATGTTTCCTGGATCACTGGGACATGGAGTCACGGACACTGGCATAGAGGCCGGGGTTGGACCCCGCAGTTCATCGTTTAACACCGGCTGCTCACAAGTGCAGCTGTCCTCACCGACATGCAGTGACACCACCACGGCTCCGATGTTGTCCTTGCAGCCATAGCTCTGGGCAAGGGAGCACAGTTTCTTGGCGGCCGCATGTGGATCCCGCACGGCCTGCACGGTGTACACAGCCTCCTGATAGGACACTCGCTCGAAAAGGACCCGGTTCCCCAGGATCAGGAACTCATCCTTGGCACAGAGCGGCTCAGTGCGCACCCAGGGCTTTGGAAGCACCCAGGGAGACAGATACGAACAGCCCAACAAGCGAGAGCAGCACGTCACTCCACTCACTTTGTTATCCTAGAAAAGAGATAGAGCCAAAGAAACATTGCATCACATCTTTACGTATAGAATCTACGTCTATCATATTTAGAGTGAGTATTACCTCTGTTATAATGGCTTTATTGACTTTAACCCTCTCCATCTCCTCTGTGGAGTTCTCCAAGCTGAAAACCTTTGAGAGGTGTACAGGTCGTCCATCACGGCACAGAATGGCCTGGCATGTACCAACGTTAGCCACAGTTAGGCTAAAGCAGCTCCCGGGCTCCGACGTCTCACGGTGAATGTAGCACAACAAGGCTGACGCACCGAGTTTCTGTCCTGCCATGCCAAGTTTTCTGTTCAACGGGAAAGAAACTAGAAATAAAGTGTTCTGATAAACACCAAACAGAATAAACAGACTGTCTTACCTGTGTGAGGTTAGAAATGTGTTGCACATGTACACTGTGTCAACACAGGAGTGCTGGAGTTCTTCGCAAAGCACGTCTCCCATGGTGCACTGTAGGAGGCGTGGCACCTCCTCGTTGCGGTCGCCGTCAAAGATCCCATAACAACCTTCGCCACCGTCTCCAAAACGGTCCACGGCAAGCACGGAAACACACAACCTGTTCCACACAAGCAGATTCATCTTATCAAAAGAATGATACAGTGACCCCGTAACTTTCAGACATTTGGCAGTAACTCTCCTTGCACACACGCTGTTTCACCTCTTTCCCACACTCTGGACAGTTTCTACTACTTGTAATGTCACTGTTCCACTTGAGCCCCTCTCATTTATACTCATGTATTCTTTCTTGTTTCAACTAGATTTCACCATCATACCTCCAGCTTTCTAGCTTTTTTCTCTAACTGCATCCTACTCTCACTGCCGATCACAATATCATCTGCAAACAGCATAATCCTTTGGAGACTCCAGTCTAACCTCCTCTGTTAGCCTGTCCAAAGCAAACAGTGATCCTAAAAGGCTTAAAATGGACAACAAGAAAGAAAAAAGAAAAAAGGCATTCAGAAAGTGTGGGGAATATAGATCAAGACAACCCTAAAGGATTAGAAAACGGGGGAGTTGTAGAATTGTTTTGTTTATCATAATGCACTGGTCTATACTTGTCTTCCTTTTCTCAAGCACTGAAGTTGCCATTGTGATGTTGAGACCATATGTTTTGCAAAATTTGCTTCCTTGAGAATCAATAAAGATAAAAATTACAAAAAAAAGGAGTGACTCCTTGATAAAAAGAAAATTAGAACTTATTTTATAAACTTTGTTCAGTGTCGTACGTTACATCCAATGCACCAAATCAGGAAGTGACTGATATTTTGGTATTTCACAAGGAAAGAAAGCTTGGCATATACAGACTTAATGAGGACCAACAACATTTGCATCTGCACTCGCGTCCTTCACTAAAGCAGATTTAGTGGTTTAATTTATTTAGTTTCTGTTATGATAAACGAAGTCTACAAAAAGTAATTACCTATTCTTCCCTGTAAATAAAACAAATCCTGGAAAAGCAAAAGAAGAACACACTTATTTCTTTGGCCTCTCATCTCTGAGTAACCGTGCTTCCACAGAGTCGAGGAGCCCAGGGAGTCTCCGGGTGTCGGGGCAGATTTCTGGTCTAATTTCAGTGTGGTAATGTGGCTGCAGGGGGGAAAAAAGGAGAAAATAACAGGAAACAGTGCAGAACAAGGTGTGTAAATGAATGCATAAAAAACTTGTTTGGTAAAATGCTGCTGTGTTTTGTTTTATTTCTTTGTGTTGCTCTTTTGTTTGATTGTTCAAATGTGTGTTTTCTGAGAAATGTCCCTTCCTCATTTTTCATTTTCCAGAACCATTTTTCATTTTGGTTTTATGTTTTTGCGCCTTAAGGCTGCAGAATCCAAAATGTTTAATTTCAGGCTTTTAAAACTGGGAAAATGCGGTCGACGGCTCTGGATGCTGTGACTCACCTGAACAGATTGAGGGTTTTGTGTTCCAGCGTCAGGCTGCTGTTGCCCGTCAAGTCCAGCTCTTGCAGTGTTGCAGGCAAGGAGTCAGGCAGTTGAATCTCAGTCAGCTCATTGCAGCTTAGATCTACAAGCTGCGTGTAAAAACATTCAAAGCACATATAAGCTGGAGCACGCTGAGGACAACCATCTGAAATTTGAAATGGTAAAAACAACAGAGGAAACAGGTCTGACCTTGATCTCAGGCAGGTTGAGGATTTCTGGGAAGACGGTTATTTGATTCGAGTGTGCTATGAGAGTGTGCAGCCGCTTACAGCTGGACACCGTGGAGGGGATCGTCTTTAGCTTGTTCCCACTTAAATTTAGCTCCTCCAGCAGTTCCAGTTTACTCAGCTTACTGGAAACAGGAGAATACACATTCAAATATAAACGATTGGTTAATCACAATTAATGGTAAATTTATTTCCTTAAGACTTTAAGTACTTTAAGCCGTTCGTGATCTCAGTTAGCTGTGATAGATGGGAAACACACCTGGCTGGGAAGGAGAGCAGCTGGTTGTAGGCGATGTGAAGGATCCGCAGGTTCTGGTGTCCGACCAACAGAGCGCCGCAGTTCTCGTTCAGATTGTTCCCGGTCAGGTAGAGCTCCTGTAGAGTGCTGAGGCTCTCCTCTGATTGGCTGCTGGGGGGAATACTTTCCAAGGCGTTGGCTGACACGTTTAAGTATTTCAGGCTAGGAAGACAAACAACAAAGTAAGAAAAACAGAACAAAGTTAGGAGTTAACCTAATCTGGGTCTGGTCTGCTACTTCTTCCGCTGATATTTCACTGCAATCCAGAGCTCTGCAAACATAACATCATTTATTCAGATGCTACAAGAAAAGAGCAATTTAATACTTTGGTATGTGTGTGTATTTATTTAATTGACTCACAAAAATTTACAGTTCTTTTGTTTTCGCACCATCTTTCTTCTGACTGGAAGCGATATTAATATTTTGGAGTGACTCAGCAAGAGTCAAAACTCGAATCTGATACAGAATCTGTGGATGGAGCTAAACATTAGGGCGATGGTCAGGAGGACATCTAACCTGAAAGACTCAGAGATCGTTACCAAAGATTAACAAGTGGAAACTGATCAGCAATTGTGAGATGTGAATACTATAATAGCAAAACTTTGTTTTACTGTCTTTTGATTTATGCTTTTCTTTTTCTAATTTCATATCAGAAACTAACTTGGTTAAATGAAATCTTTCTAAATCAAAATCTGCTATAGCTCTGAATAAATTAGGACTTATCTTTGGATTTATATCATGTAGCATATGCTTTAATATTTGTATTCGATACAATATATGAAATAATTTAACAACTAATAAAAGTTATGACCAAGGTTTCATGTACTCAGTACAAAATCCAGCAAAATAAAAGGACAGTTTAGAAAGAAACGCCAAACTAGTCCCAGAACGGACAGTGACAGATGTGCAAATGGCTGCCAGGTTTGATCATTTCCATTTTATTTTCCTAAATGTGCTGCAGAAGATATAGTTAATCACAGAGGTAAACATCGTAGCAAGTGGAGGACTGATTTGAATATTCATTAAGCTGCATAGTGAAGGGTGGCAGTAATTTGAACTGCAGTAGATCTTACGTAACAGGCGTAATTAAGTCTTTACTAGTGTGTATCACACACTGAGCAGTGATAAAACATGATGCAGTAAAATGTGAATCTTGTCATGTTTTTAAACAGTCTTTGCTGAGGAGTAGCTCATAAACACTGAAAGCCTGTTAGGATCTCGCTATCTGTGTGGCTTTTTACTACACAAAGGACAGCAGGTAAAACAAACTGCGATAATCCTTTCAGTTTCTGTTGCATTTTATGCTGCTATCAGTTCTGAATGCAGCTGTAGTTCACTGCATGCTTTGCAGTTCTCAACAACATGTCAGGAGATCAATTTCTTTTCAGAAGTCACTGCCATAACATCTCCGCATTAGAGACAGCAAAGTGCATCAGGGCAACTCAACAGCTAATGGGTGTTAAGTGGTTTACCACATCGGAAATAAGGAAGCAAAAGATGCTCCAGTTATGGTTGGGAATGCTGCATTGATCTTGACCACATTTGCTCCAACAAATCTATATGGTGCTGCGTTACAGTAACTGTTCACAGAAACATAGCAGGGCTCAGACTGCCAGTAAGAAGTTGTAAAGCAGAGGAACCTGTGGATGAAGGATCATAATGCTGTCATATAAAGAGTTAAGGGCAAACACCCTCTTTAAAAGGTTAGAAGACTAACTTTAAGGCCTTGTAAAAGAGACTCTCTGGAAGTTCGCTCAGCTTGTTATGCTGCAGGTCAAGGACTTCCAGAGGAATATGGTCAAGTAGGTCAGGCACTCTCTGCAAACGATTGTTCCCCGTCAGCAGCTTCCTCAAACTTAAGCTGTTCAGCAACCTGTTGGAGACATTACAGAGAGAAATCAGTACAAATACATATCCAGCTGCAGACACCAAACGTTTATTCTCCTCTGAGCATCGTCACAGAATTCACAGCCGGGCATGTCAGTCATGATTCTGCTTTTTCTAAGTTAGAAAGGTCAACAATTTCAATTTGTTGACCTTTATTTTGTATTTGCTTCAAAAGAAACAATTTTGAAGCAAATACAGTGCCTTGCAAAATTTCTAACGCTTTGTCACATCTTAATTTATGACCTGTCTGCTGCGTGTTCATGATGCTGTTTGTTCTCTAATGTTCCCTGACAAAAATTTGAGGCTTTCACACATCTGCTTTTATACTGACGTTCAACAACACAGAGGTGGACTTTATTAACTAGGTGACTTCTGAAGGCATTGGTGGCACTGGGTTTGATTTTGCAAAGAGTTATCAGATTAAAATGAGCTAAAATGCCACTCGTTTGAGAATTTTATATGATGAAGAAACAACTAACGTATTCCTGTCCATCCACTTTACTATTATGCACTATTTTATGCTGGTCTTTCACATATGCAGATGTCTGTGAATGTGAAGAAAATGTGAAGAAAGTCTCAGGGCATGAATACTTTTGCAAGATACTGTGTTACACATTAATACACTATATTTGTCCAAGTTAAATATACAAGGGGAAAAAAACAGGAATATATGCAACGTAACATCTGATGTACATATGAATTCTAGTTGTGTGTTAAATTACATACTAAAACTAAATGAGTAAAATTGTGAAATGATTTGAGCAGTAAAAGTTAATGATTCCTGATTTGAAAAAAAAATAAAAATAAACCTGGAAGGAAGTTCAAACAGCAGGTTGTGCTGAAGGTCCAGCATCTCAATTTTTCGACAGTCACACACCCAGGCTGGAAGGTATTCCAACAGGTTCCTGTCTCAACACACATAAAACAGAAAGACAAACACTCAGACTGAGCAAAGCTGGTGTTTTGATTTATTCCACTATCTGGCAATTATTTAGCATTACTGTGTTTCTGATACTGCAATAATTCTTTAACTGCAGAAAAACATTTCATCTCAATTCCCGCCTGAATTTATAAGGTGGAAAAAACACAATATAAACAATTCAACATCTTGCAAAGCAATGTAGTAACAATAGATAATTTTTAGCTCAATGAATAAAATTAAAGTCAAAGCTGAAAGTGAAGCAACAGATTTAATTTTTTTGCTTTACTTGTCTTAATTTCATACTTAAGTTGGAAATAAATTGTCAGAAAAACAATACCTTATAATCAAGTATAAGAATAAGGATAATTTGGGGTGTATATTTATGATATTTGCTTTATGTATCAGTTTTCAAGATTCCAAAAATGTTGAAAATATTAACCTGTTTGAGAAAAAACACACACAGATGTTATTCCAAAGAGGAATAACCATTTATTATGTTCGTAATGTTGCTATGTAAGCACAACATGCTGTTCATGCCAATGGGCTGCATGTATTTAGCAGAATAAATTAATGTGAAATTTAAAAAACGAGCAACAGTTACATAGTTTCATATTAAAGGCTGTTAAAGACAGACCCTATGAACTGCTAACATCCAATCATGATGAAACATCATGTCGGTATCAATTATTTTTATGTCTGGTCTTGTTCTAGTAGACCCAGATTTCAACACACAAACAAATAAGACATTATTAAAGTCTATGAACGTAGAAACAGGATGTGAAACTTAATTAGTCATTTTTTTAAAAGTACTAAAAGCAAATACTAGTGCGTCTGTAAAGAATATTTCAAAAGTTTGATTTTTTGGAGTGAAACTATAAATTCAAAATATTCACTGAATATTGTCAGCAACATAATTTTACCCACACATGCTGTGGTATTCAACATTAACTAAAACCATAAGAAAATAATTTATTTTTATGGAATATAAGAAAATCTCTGTGACTCCACATCCACCTCTTATTCCTGTGCAGAACTCACTGTGAAAGGTCCATGTGTGTGAGCTGGTTCGGGACTGGATAGATGTTGACTGTTGTGAGGCCTGCAGGAAGACAAAGGCACCGATCATCATCAGTGAAACATCTGCATCGTTTCTGTCTCTGGTGGGTTGGTAAATTGAATGCATCATCACAGCAAAGGGCCACACGGGGGGTAATAATAGCGGCCAGTTGACGCTCTGTTTCACTCACGGTTGCTGCCGGCATGAAGCATGCGCAGTGAGAAACCGCTGAGTGTGAGTGTCCCCAGCTGGTTCCGCTGGCAGTGCAGAGTCTCCAGGTTGCAGACGGAGCTCAGGTCGAGCGAATCCAAGCAATTATCGCGCAAGTCCAGCTGGGTTACGTGGCTCACTGGATCTGGAGTCTCACATTTAACACAGCTGAGTCCATTCAACCTGCAAAAAATAGAGATAGAGCAAACTGGATGATGAAAGCAATAGGAAGCCTTAACATGTCTGCAGGAACACAGCAGGAAAGCAAAATTAGACAATTATTTTTAAAATAACGCAACAACTTTGCAAAAAGGAGCTGAATAACAGCAGCAAATGAACCACAACACTGTGACTTCTGCAAAGCTGTTTTGGTGGTCATAATGTTATGACTTTATCAGTCTAGATAAACAGGTAGGAGAGTTTCAGGGTACATGACTGCCAGGTGATGCCCTGTGATCAAGGCTTTAGGTCACATGTGTCAAACTCAAGGCTCAGGGGCCAAATCTGGCCCACCGTAGCTTTTAATGTGGCCTTTTAGACTTCAAATTACATCAACTAGTCTCTTCAGTTTTTCACAAATTTGCAAAATTCATACAAAATCAACAGATTCTCACCTTTTTTTTCAGATTTTTACTGCAAATTTCTCTTAAAATTGGCCAAAAACATTTAAGTGACTTCTGCCTCCTCCTTAGTTGATGTTAACCTATAGTCCGTGATCGATATGGCGAGTAATAAAAAGTTACATTTAGCATCATACATTAGTGAAAATATTATAAAAATTCCTTACAGATATTTCTAAATTAGTGCCACAAAATGTGTGATTTTGATTGCAAAAAAATGTAAAAATCCTGGATGAACTGATCAGTGTGAAAAGATGTTCAATATTATTTAATTTTAAGAAATGCTTGTTGAATACTGATACAAAGAGCTATTTATTGATATTTTAACAGTTTAGTGGGTTTTATCAATACATTCTGGCACAACCGGCCCTTTAAGAACATTCAGATTTTTGATACGGCCCAAAATGAAAATGAGTTTGACGCCCCTGCTCTAGGTAGATCACATAACTCATATTCATAAACAATAACTTCTCTTTTATAAGAGCTGCAAGCCAACTAATCCATCACAAATGCACCTTTGTCCTTATAAATGCAGCCTGCTGGGGTCGAGCCTCACCTCGAGCCCCAAGGTTAGGTCATTATCTGGCTGCCGCTGGAGTACAGGTTGCTGGTTTAATCCCCAGAGCTGCAGGATATTCATTGAGAACAGCTTTCATCTCCTTTATTACCTGCCTCAGAGGTCCTGGTGAGCAAAGTGCTTAGTGTCCCACTGTTTATGTGCAGAAGAGCAGGATGCTGAATAGCAGCAAAAAAAAACCAAAAAAAAAAACATGACTGTGGTTGGCAGCTCCCAGGTGTGAATGTAGGCGTGAAATAGGGCAATGCAGTAAAAGGCATTTGTTCACAGCACATCTGGCATCTATAAATAAATATTAGTTAAAAAAGAGGCTTGGAGGAGTTGTGAGGAACACTGGATCAGCTGAAGTTCAGGCTGGAGATTGTGACAGAATGTCCCTTTTTCTATCCACAATTTGAAAAGAAAGTTAAAAAGAAGCAAAAACTACAACTATCTGAAGAACACACAGAGATTCCCTCTGTTGACAGAGAAAAGAGGACGGTAGAGAGCTACAGAA
The DNA here is from genome assembly GCA_903067065.1 of Brachyrhaphis terrabensis. Classification (NCBI taxonomy): domain Eukaryota; kingdom Metazoa; phylum Chordata; class Actinopteri; order Cyprinodontiformes; family Poeciliidae; genus Brachyrhaphis; species Brachyrhaphis terrabensis. The sequence goes on from CAEGAG010288861.1 coordinate 16,472, forward strand.
AACAACCTACCGCAGATCGATGTTCCTCAGGTGGATCATTCGCGCCAGAGTGGACAGCTCCAAGCTCTCCACTCTGTTTCCGGCCATGGCCAGCTTGTCCACTGCACACAGTTTCTCCAGGACCGTCGGGACGTGAGAGAAGTTGTTGAAGGACAGACCCAAGCTGTTGAGCTGGGACAGATCTCCAAGCTCTTCAGGTAGTGAGCTTAGGTGGTTCCCATCCAAACATAGAGTCTGCAGGCTAAAGAATGGGGAAAAAAGGATTGTTTGTTTATTAGCCTTTGGGGTAAATGGTTACTGAGCAACTTCCAACGCTGAGCAGATATAGTAGTCCATAATTTAACCAAATGTGTCATTCAATTCAGCTCAGTTTATTTATGTACATTTTTGGCAATAAGAACCATTATAAAAATATCCTCCTGTCAGGGTGGTTATACTTTACAAGCAGCGCCAAAAGGATATAACCAATAATAACAAACTTTAGACAAATTTTACCAGAACATAGTTCTATGTTTAATTGGTTTAAAAGCAAAGGAGTGGAGCAGAAGAGAGAGAGCGTTGATAACAAATCAGTGTTCAAGAGCCATAAATCTTGATTACACTTTGAAACAAGATTTAAATCATTCCAAAGCCAGAAGAAATTTAGAACATTTACAGATTTTGAAAAATGAAAGCTTATCCCACATTAGCATAAGCACTCATAGGAATCAGCTTTTGTGTAACTTTAATATATAACATATGCTAGTGAAGGAAAATACAGAGAGTTGTGATTGTAATTTGGATGCCAGAACATAAACCCTGTAAATCATTACTGATGAGAGTTTTTAACTCATCCTCACAACATTTTATTAGTTTAATCAATATTTCCTTTGAGATTAGGTGACTTTTTTATTATTGTAATTGAACAGAAGTACACTATTCAATGTGACTGCCTTGCCTCATACACTATATATATATAATCTATGTTTTTATAGATATATTTATCTCCAGCTGATATACATATATACAGTTTATTTGTCCAGGTAAAAAGAGAAGTACCTGGGCAGGAGCATCAATGCATGCAACAGGCAAAGCACATAAAAACATCTAAAAATATCTAATAATCAAATTATTGAGAATATGCAACCAACAAGAAAGAACTTTATTTTTTTCAAAACTCCACCTTTGTTACAAGGTACAACAAAAACACCTTCTTCTTTATCAGGACAGTTTCTGGGGTAAAATTTCTACCCCAGAAAATGTTTGATTTTGCCCTGTTCCCTGAAGGTGGAGCGGTGGGGGCTGAAGAGTAGCTCCAGAAAAATACTCTGGTTTCTGTCTCCTGCACTGGAAAAGTTGCTTATGATTGTATCTTTTTGTTGCTATTAAAACTGGATAAAATAGTTTATCCTATTTGCTGTACAGTATTTTTGTGCTACGACTAACCATGCAAATCACATGCTATGTTTTGTACATAATCTCTGTCTATATCATGTGTGCTGCAGATGTGTCTCTGACCTCTGCAGGTTGCCAATCTGAACAGGGACGGTGTGCAGATTGTTGCAGGAGAGGTTCAGCTCGGTCAGAGAGAGGATCTCACCGACACAATCGGGGAACACACCCAGACGGTTGTGAGAAATGTTCAGACTCTTCAGCTGGGAAAACCTAAAGAGAAAGGGAAAAATGCTTGTTTAGCCTTTAGAACATCTTTGTTATTGCTTCATTCTCTATCTGTATTATGAGCTCTTTTGCAAAAATATCATACATATTTACTGGCAGAAAGAACAAACGACAATGTGGTCCAAAAGCTTATGAGTCTCCACTGATGCTTTGTGAGAGATCTGTGCCTGTATCTGAGCTTTAGCACTAAACTATGCGACTAAGACTATCTAAAAAGCTTTTAAAAAGTTATTATAACAGGAAATTAATCAAAAATAACTCAGCTCAGATACTGTAAAATTTTGTTGTGATGAACAATAAACAGAGGCTCTGTTAAAGTTACTTTAAAACCAGCTAAAGAACTGATCATGTAAGCATCAAGAGCACTGGAAGGTCAGACGTTTGCATGTTTAATGGGAAAGACATTTTTTTACAGTGAAATCTAAATGTTCAATGTTGTTCTCAGCAAGTATCTCATCAAATGCTCATCAGTGGTAATATCTACAAACAAAGGACTGCCGAGTGATGCTGTAGGCAGACGAGGATCTAAAACGGATAATAGTCATTAACTACAGCCGCTCTAACGACACATCACTTAAGAACAACCAGAGCAGAAATGAACAGCAGCTAAATTCCTGTCCTTGGTAATGGACGGCACGCAGATAAAAATATTTTCACATTTCCGTTGTAGACCAGAGGTAGTTTTATGCTCTATATTGGTTCACATACAAAAGATAAGGAATATAAAAAGAGTAAATAAATATCTATAAATAAATGACGTAGTGATTGTGTGTAATTTTACACACAGTAAAATTAAAGATTATTTTTGTGATGGAACTAATTAAAACTGCTTCTATAATTTTGACCAAGTAAACTGTTTTTTATGATGATGATGACAATAATCACTGGTTAATGGTGTGTTAAAACTGGGTTTCCAAATTGTGGTGGAAGTCAGCGATCTTTGGGCTGCCTTCAGTTGTTGAAACAATCATTTTTAAGGTCAATAAAATTTCTAACTATGATGTGAAGAAACTGAGCAGCAAAAGCCAAAAAAGGTGAGTTGTTGGTGATGATGTTTGCTTCATCAGTGCAGCAGAGAAGTGTTAAAGAAATTCCCAAATAAACTAAAGGAGAGGACTGCCTGGAACATGTGATCTCTATTTACTTCTAAAGTGGGAATGGCTTCAAACCCCAGTTTAACCATTTTCAGGTTCCAAGTGTGACAACCATTTGCAAATTGTAGCGACCAGGCTCCCGTTAGCAGCACAAGCTGATACGAATGTATTTCTCTGTATTTTGTAGCAACATCTTACTAAATGAGATTGTACAGTGCAGACCATGAGAAAATAATCATCCATCAGGCAAATAAACCGCTTTTTGCTTGTCTATGGCTAAGTTATATGCAAGGCAGCCGTCTCAGGGTTGATGAGAATCTGCAACTCTCACTGTTAATTTTTCAAACTTAAAAAGTAAAAGTAGAGAGTTTAGATACAGTACATTCTTCAACCAATCAACCTAGCTATCCTAGCCCCTAGGCCACAGGTGTCAAACTGCAGTCCTCAAGGGTGTCCTGCAGTTTTTAGATGTGCCACAGGTACAAAACACTGGAATGAAATGGCTTAATTACCTCCTCCTTGTGTAGATCAGTTTTCCAGAGCCTTAATGACCTAATTATTCTAGTCAGGTGTGGTGCAGCAAAGGCACATCTAAAAGTTGCAGGACACCAGCCCTCCAGGACTGGAGTTTGACACCTCTGCCCTAGGCTATCTAGGTGCTAGCCTAACTATGACAGATAACTTATTTTCTTTCTTTTTCATTCATTGCTGCAACTATGCTGGATTCCCCAGCTGACAGGTGTTAATGTCTAATCCTGAGAAAATGTTTTGAATCTCCAGGTACCTGGGGAGGTTAAGCAGGCTTCCAGGTCCCTGCAGCCTCATGAAGTTGTGCCGCAGGTTGAGGTGGGTGAGATCTTGACAGTAAAACAGATATTCAGGCACCGTCTCCAGGCTGTAGCAGGACAGGTCCACCACACTCACCGTCTGAGAAACCACCTGCTCACACACACACACAACATGAGAGATGGGAATAAGTGAAATACTTACACGAATGTCTGACGTGTCTTGTCATGTTCCAGCAACATATACTAATTAGAACCAGGAGCCCTATATATACAGCTAACAATTGCTACTGTATTAGATAAAGGTCAAATTACAGGGTTCTTTACACTTTAATCTTCTCCACATATCGTCTGAGGTAACTGTAAAATTGCAGCAAAATATTTGATATTTTTGTTACTTGCTAAAGTGATAATCTGTCTAAAACTTCTTTGGGCCTTTTTAATTTATACTGGATCTCTTAAGTGGACGCAAATCAATCAAACCAACTTTATTTTGTAGTTCACTCTTCATATGTTCAATTGTAACATAAAGTCTTTTTTTACAGAAACTAAATCTAGACTCAAATTACATTTTTCTAGAACCACAAAAAACTTCGATGGTTGGAAAGCTCATCAAGTTTTGTGGAAACAGTAAGAATGACTGTTTATTTTGCACTTTTGAAAAAAATTAAACATTATTTGAAAACATCAAAAATTACAATGAGGATATAAAGCAACAGAGGATTTCTCACTTCAAAAATAAACTAAATTTAATTAAAAATTTCAAATGGAAGACTCCTAGAGCGATTCCTTTTTAGGGTCTTTACATAAAAATTCTGTTTCCATTGTAAATAAGCAAATTCTTTTGGGAGTCTTTATAAAGAGGTCAAAGAGCTGGATGTTGCTCATGTTGCAGAAACCCTGAGTTAGGAAAATAAAAGAATATAAAAGCAGGATAGTCATCATATGTGTGATTGGTCCGAGTTTTGTTTGAAGAAGAGAGAAGCTAAATACATTCGATCTACACAAATAAAACTAAAGCTCTCACGCATTCTCTGTTTCCCAGGCTTAAGAGAAGGATGTCCTTAATCTAGAGCAAGGACAACATGATAAATGTTAGTCACTGAATAATCTGTTACACAGCTACTGCTACCTCGTGAATGTCATTTTTACATCAAGGCATGATAAATCACAAACTAATCTAAAGGGTGAAAGATAAGTGACTCGTGATTTTTTTTTTTTTGCTTTGAGTGAAATATTGATTGTCATGGCGCTAAAGACTTTGATAATTATTTCTCTTTGGTTTTAGGGTTCTGCGCCATACTGGGTTAATTTTGTGTAGTAGATTTTGATGATCATTTTAACATCTTCATTCTGCTCAGTTGCTTGTTGTACTTTCTTTGCTTATTCATTTCCACAAATCATTTCCACTCAGCGCCTCAGTTCAGACTCCCCACATCAGATTCCTCTGGTCCCTGTCACTTACATCACCTCCCTTGTTTTTACACCCCTGGTTTTCTGAAAGGCATAGTCTCTGATCTTTTTTTTTGTTTCTTCTTTTTGTTTCTTCTTCACTGTCTGCATTCAGTCAATGCAGACAGTGTTGATTTTCAATCAGCCATTTCCTGACATTATAAGAAAAGTTCCTCAGGTTGGAGGAAAATTTAAGACTTTCTGGTAGTTTGTTACTTTCTGTAATGCCTGTGACTGAGAAGGTTGTCTGTGCAAAGGCTGAGCTACATTGCCATTGTAAAGTCAGCTTAGAAATTAAAAAGTAAATAAATGCAGTACTTATATAATTTCCTTAAAGAAGGAAAAACAACAAAAAGTTACCTAAACTTTAGTTTACAGATTTAAAACCACAAACTCAAAATGAATTTAAAATAGTTGATGAAAATGAACCTGATACATGATGACCAGAATAAAATATATATATATATATATATATATATTTAATATTGATTTCTGAACTCTTCCTGAGTTAAAACATTAGTATTGTTGTTGATGAATGAATATGAACTTGTTTTCTTTGCATTATTTGAGATGTGAAAGCTCTGCAACTTTTTGTTATTTTGACCATTTCTCTTTTTCTGCAAATAAATACTAAAGTTTTGCTTAGAATTTCAGAGACATGTTGTCTCTGAAATTCATAGAATAAAAGAATAAAATTCATAGAACAATGTTCATTTTACTCAAACATATAACTCTAAAAAAATAAAATCTGAGTAACTAATCATTTTAAGTTGTCTCTTAATTTTTTTCAGAGCTGTATACGACGTAGGGAAGAGTGAAAAAGTGACAAGCCAGCTGGAAATTAAACCCATATGTTTAATTCTACATTTTTAATACTCTAACCTAGATGCTATCATGGGAACTTTGTTACCTGCTTTTTACTCATTCTTGCATTCACAGTGATCCTCCTGGGAGATCATTGTGAAGATACAAATGCACACACTGACTTTCTCTCTCTCTCTCTCTCTCATGTACATATACACTGACTTAATGGTTTAGACGATTTATGCAGTGTTGCATAAAAACTGTCCACAAAGCTTCATCAGTCATGATCTGTAGCTACAAAAACCCTTTGGTCTACATGTCTGCCTAACTACAGTGCACTAAAAGGCCTTTTCTAAGCAAATACTCCATACCACAGGAGGCAGAGAGAAGTTGTGGATTTACCATGAATCTGTAGTTAATTGCGTATTTTTTATGACTTCCTATTCCTGATCTTCTTTTGCAAACTGCTTCCTGGCTCTGGCTCAGCTCAGATTCTCGCATCATTCAGCTCCAGAAAGGAGCAGTAACAACATCACCCAGTAATTATTATATTATGCGCAAAGCAAACCGAGCAGAGCAGAACTTCAAGAAGAGAAACAGCTGCACGCAGTTGACATCATTCTCTGAAAAACAGAGTAAGACCCAAATGCAGAAATATATTGATGCTAAAGCAGCATTTGCTAATCCACAGTGACTCACAAGATAAAATGCTCTCCTGCTGAGAGACGATGGACGAAAACAAAAACAGATGTGTCCACAAACTGAGGTAAGTACAATCTAAGACACGTGGGCTTGAATTAATAAACATCTAATTTGTGAAGCCAGTGAGATGTCTAGGAGCCACCTCAACCAGAACGGGGCGACATCAAATCTCTGATGAATGCACAAACCCAGCAGAACCAGCTGGAAACAAACATCCGCCGCTGAAAGAAAACCATTTCAGGAATATTGTGCTATGCATGCACATACCGCCACACACTCCTTGCTTACTTTTGACGCCTGCCGGTGCCATCGCTGGTAGTCGGCGAGCGTGTCGAAATTGACAAAGTATGTTTGTGCCTGCGATCCGGCGGAGCTGAACATCAGACAGTGCTGCCTCCGCTTCACCTCCTCCACCTCGACACAGTGAAAAAGAGAGAAAGTCACACATTAAGACACTTTATTTGCATTAAGTTAGCAAAATTATGATCAGGTTTATGTTAAAAATCTCAGACCTTACATGTGATTACTGTTCTTACAGAACAGAGATGCTGAGTTCAGACATTACCAATATTAGCTGGACCACAGGAAATATTGAGTGGTTCTTTAATATTGCTTATTCTAGTGCTTCACACAAAATGAACAGTTAAAACAACCAATCAAGCTGCCAGTCTGACCGATTTTAAGCCATTCCCACTGCCTACTTTCCTGAGACGCTCAGATTTGTTTTCAGTTTTATAGATTCTGATGGTTTCAAGTCAATGCTGACTGAAGTCATACAGCAGAAGTTTAATGATCCAACTCGTCTTTGGTTACACACAATCTGCTGAGGGAAAATGTGAGAGCAAATCAGCAAAAAAAAGAAAAAAACTCTTGGCATGTCATAAGTTAGACCGTTTGTTTATCTACATCTATCATGAGTAAAATTCAATTAGATCAATGAAGCGCCGTTTGTGCAACCAGATGGCAAATCAAATGAGCAGTGAAAAGAAACGTCATTTACACCAAGGCAAAGGCTCAATGTTCGTCTTTAATAATAAAAAGCTGATACATATATTGGAGGGGAAACTGCAGACCCACACTGAGGATACTGTCAGGAAGTAGAAGAAGAGCTTTGAGGATCTTCTGAATCAACTCAGCATCTTCCTCCTCCATGGAAGAGGCAGAGCTGGAGAAATTGGGGTCAGGAGTATTTGAGATGCTGAAAGCTCTCGACATGTTTGACAACACCTGTGGAGTGGCAGACTGTCATGGTGGTCCCGATTTTTAAGAAAATGAAATGAAAAGGGTTTTCAAGCTATGTGGGATCATATTTCTCAACTTCCTTGGGAAAGTTTATGTCAGGTTGTTGAAAAGGATCCAAGAGGAATCATGTAGCTTCTGTCCTGGCCATGGATCAGTGGACCTGGAGTTGCTGAACCAGTAATGTGGCTTCGTTATCCAGTCTATGTAGTTTTGTTGATCTTGAAAATGCGGTGACAAAATAATAACAAAATAATCAGGAGTTTTCTTTCTAATGTGAGTTGGAGCACTGCATAAGTTAGCAGCCAATCCTGTTTTTAATAACACATGATCTTCAAAGGTGTGGTATTGTGTATTTTCAAGGCACATAGTGTCATTTTAAAGCCCAGTCATTTAGCTATGTTACCATTTTCTGTTCTAAAAATAATGTCTAACATGACTCAAGGGAAATCTGATGTCATTTGATGCCTTGAAATTGGGTGCCTGTCTCTTTAAAAAGCTCCTGATCTTTCTGTTTACAATCGTTGGACTGAGATAAGGCTCCATTTTTCATATCAAAGCATTTGATGAAGCTTACAGCTGCATGCTAATGTTTTTACTTGGTCCTAACATGTAAGTGTAGATTGGGTTGTAGCCTCTATCATGTGGAGAGTAAGATGTCAATGCAAATTCAGATTATGAAACTCATGAACTCTCACCTTTCCGCCCACCAGGGGCAGAATATGCATCTTCCCCGCCAGACTGTCTTTCACAGAGGCCACTATTAAACACGTCCCGCACAGAATAACCTGCCGCTCTGCCCACTTGTGCAGCTGCGTCTTGCCTTTTCGGACGCTGAACACACCCTTTAACAAGGTCCGCTCCTGCTGGTCTGCATTCACTGGCCTCTCTGGAAGGAAAAACACCCACACAAAGGTTAATATGGGCCTACAGGCATTTATCTGACACACAAGACCCCCTAATTCTTAGAATCAATTCAGTTTCAGAGAAAAAGAAATAGCTAATTACTGGCACGTGTTCAGGCTCTACAGAGATTAGATGCTTCCAGAAAATGAAGTCATATAGAAAGTCATGGATCAGTCATGATCTGTCTGATATCACCTGTTTATTAGACGTCGTGCTGTTCCAGGAAATATTACATCACTACTTAGGGTAGAAACTGCTTCTTTACCTCAGCATACATCAATGAAACATGATTTTGCACAGTAAAAAATGTTTGGTTTGTTTTTTTGCTACCACCAAGTGCTAGATGTATGGATGAATGAATCGGCTTTTGTCACATTTAAAAGTCATTCTGCCCAGTTTATTTCTGCCAGCTTGCACAGCGGGCAGCCCAGTGGCCACCATTGCAGGAAACGTCCGACTGCAGAGCTGCTGTCTCTGCCAGCTTTCAAGAACACTCAGTTAAGAGACGAGCCAATTAAGCTCAAAGGAGAAAGAGCCCACCTCAGAGTCCTGTCCTCTGTTTTTAAATTCCCCTCAAACCAACTCATGCTTCCTCCCACTCAGATGCTCTTCTTGAAAATCTGCTTACTCTAGCACATTTTGTCCAGCTCATTCTTTTTGTCTGTGTCTCTTTCACTTTGCAAGGGCATTCAAACACAGAGAAATATTCCTGCTGCTGTTCCTCAGCAGACAACCGATCATGAAGAAGTTAAGTGTTCTTGACAACAAACTGCTTAGCTGCAAATTTTTGCTGTTTTTTGAAAATTAGAAACATGATATGTTATTTTACTGAAATGAAGTTAAATAAAAGAGAACAACTACAGCTTCCTTGTTTAAAAAAATGTTAAATAACTTCACCCAGGCTAAATGGGTGTTCTTACTAACTAAACCAGAGGGTCTCTTCAATCTGGTGTTCAGATGTAAATAAAAGAAATGCATTGTATTATTTCTCCACCTCTATGACATGTAACCAATTTAACTAAGAATAAATCTATTACTAAAGAAAAACCCATAAGTCCTGTTTGCGGTTTCTCACAAGCCATGTAAGATATGCAAGCTTATGCAAGAAGGCAGCGTGGTCAGACGAAACCAAACTTTGTCTTTTCACTTTACATGCAAAATGCAATGTGTGCAGGAAAAGTAACACAGCACATCCCCCTGAACGCAGCATCTCCTCAACAACACACGGTGGTGGCTGCATTATGCTGTGGGACAGCATAACAGGGACAGCAGGGACAGGGAAGCTTGTCATGGAAAGAATCACCTAAGTTCAGACCTAAATGCAACTGGTTAAAAATTTATGTTCACAGTCACTTTCCTTCTGTTCTGACTGAGCTTGAGCTGTTTTATAAGCAAGAATCAGCAAAACTTTATGTCTCTAAAAAATTGGTAGAGGCAAACTAAAACGATTGCAACTACGGGAGCATTGAAAGGCGCTTCTACAGAGTATCAACTTAAAAAGGTTCAATACAAATGCAATGCACACTTTTGACATTTTTATTTGGGGGAAAAAATGGGTGCATATATAATTTCCTGTTAATTTACCATCATTCCAACTGTGATTGTATCTGAAAACATTACAGTAATAAATATTTCACAAGTAAATAAACCATCTCTGCACTACAACTACCTGTGTGAAAACCAGAGTCCCATTTATGCAACACCAACGCAAAAGCCCCAGCCTTCAGGAGCCAACTTTTAAAGCAAACACACATGCAATCCCTCACTGTCGGCAGGGTTATTAGTTGCCAGGGAAACATGTTGCTCACAAAACCAAAGTCCAATCTGAGTTGGTAAATCTCCACACTGTCTCCTGCAACCTCTCGCAGCTCTGCAGAGAGTCAGCCAAATCCATTACATCCAGCTGATGACAAATCGTGTTGACCATTCCCAGCAGCTCCACGGGGGCTCGGTGACACGGTCAGAGCATGTTGTGTAACACAGTTTCCTCAAAACGTCGCGCTGCTTCCACTAAGCTAATGATCAACTGGGGTCAAACGTCGTTTAAGTGGAGGCTGCTATAAAACCCAGTGACGGGGAGGAAAGAAACCAATCAGTCGAATGTGCGTCTTCTTATCTCTTCACTCAAGTGTGTCTGTGGCCTTCACGAGACATTTCTGGGACATCTCGCTTCACGTGACAGGGCAGACTAGACACAAGGCCGCAGAGGGATGAATTCTGATCACTAGAGAGAGAAAAAAAACAGGAAAACAGACGCAAAGAGAGCGGAAGGAAGTGAGGAAAGAAAGACCTGAAGGTGATATGAAAAAGTAAACTGAGATTTGAGAACCTGAATCCGCAATTGATCCCTAAAACTAATTCTTTTTATGTGCTTTCATAAAATCGCTATGAACTGACATAATGTTGTATAACTTACGTTTTAAACAGATTCCTATTTCGGAACAAAGCAAGATGTTGTATGATTCAGAAATGCAAACATAGCATTATATGCAAACTGCAGGATGTATCAATATAAGATAATAAACAATTTTTTGTGCATTTTTAGTGTGGATGATTTGGAGAGCAGAGACAAACGTTGCCTTCTCTGAGTTTGCTTTTTTAATCCTGCATTGTTTTTACCTATACAATTACTCTCCACAGCTGGGATTTTGCAAACCAAAACAAAAATATTTTTTTAATGTGAGCTTGCATTTTCTCTGCCTCTTTCTGTTAACAACTTGAGGGGAGAGGGGTACTTTGATCATCACTGTTAAAATATTTTGATAACATTGTAGGCTACAGCTGGATTACTGCTTTAAAATATCCTGCCACTAATAATTTTTAAAACTGTAAAGGTTGAATAAAACTTTTATTACACCATAAAAAAAGAAGTAAAACTAAAGGCGTTAATGTTTTCTTTGGAAGAAAATAATTTTATCTTTCAGGCATACAATATGAGCCAGAAATTCCTGCAGCTACTTTGGCAGCTCCATCTTGTCTGGATTGGTTTTAGAGAAATATCAGCTTAGACTAAGGTAGAGAAGACCTTCACATTCTAGATACTGCACACATAATGTTGTGGAATTGTTTTGCACCTTTCTCCAGAATGATACCTTTCAAAAATGAGATCCCCTTGATCACTGTGAAGTTTCGAAACTTCACAGTTTCAAACGCCGTTTGAACACTGAGCAGCCATTAGATCCTCTTACAGCTGCCACACAAAAGTGTTCAGACCTGTTGAAATTCTCTCATTTCAACATTTCCTCATTTTTAGCTTTAGGTAAAAGCCGCAAATGAGAAAATGTAAGAAAAACTGTTTATTTTATTTTATTTTACATTTTCCCAGGAGCAGGTTATTTTTGTTTTTAGTTAAATTGGCTATATGTCACATAGGTGGAGAAATACTGCAATGCTTTTGTTTTATTTACATGTGTTACATCACAAAAACCTGGCATCTTAACAGGACTGTGTAGGCCTTTTAGATCCACTGTTAAACACCCTCACAATGAACACAAAGAAACATAAACAAGAGTCCAAAATATGAAACTGGTATGTTTGTTTTCTACTTTACAATCAAGTGGCAGAATAGGAATGGCTTCTTCTCTTTTATGGAGCTGTTTAAGGCTGCGGTACTTGGTAAGAAGGGCTTCCATAGTTTCTAAACTCATTTTTTATTCCTATATTGGATTACTTCAAGCCATTTCTCAAGCACTTAGATGAATACAATACTCTCTGTTTCCCAGAGCCTTTTTGTCTTACTCAAGATTGCATTAGCATGCAGTAGGGGGTCGGTGGAGGCGGAAACAGTCTGATTTACTCAGAACAGAAAGCTCTTTTCGACAGCAAACTCTGATTCTACCCACAGCACAGATGCCTCTTGTTGGCGGGTTTCAAACGCCTATATTTAAAAGATAAACAAATAGACATATTTTCTGTGTAAAAAAAATAATAATCTAACTCCTGGCATGCCGATCTCATGAGGCACAGTTGCTTACTGCATTTGAATATAGATGACATGAAAACAGGCCATTTGTATGAGGGCTTCTTAGCAGCAGCAATAAAACGTGCCACCTGAAAGCTGGGCATCGGTACCGAATGAAAAACTGACAGCGGGTCTAAAAGGGGTAAGAGGAAATCCTTGGGAGAAACGAACTTGATCGCAGAGACAGAACATTACGAGGAGCTAGCAGGAAACCACAGAGAGCCTGCTCTCTGCACAGCTCTGTTGCCCAGGGCAATACTGCGGGAGATCGGATCTGAACAGAATTTAATTTTTACCTCAACTCTTACATTCCCTCTTGTGTTTTTGCCACTAAAACTTACTCCTTTAAATACTAGCACGAAGAAGACGAAGGGGCAACATGGGAGTTATTAGTCACTTTGAGGACGTGATTTCTGGATATTGTGATCCAACAGTTGGAAAAAGAGTCACAAGCATAAACTTTTCACTACGCAGGACATCAAAAAGCTTAACAAATCAACACCTCTCAGTTTAATAACGCATAAAGTGATCTCACTCTATTTTCTGATGATGCACTTCCCTCCGATCCAAACCAGAAGAAGACCTTATGATCTCCACACAGCCGCTTTCCGTCTATGACCTCAAAGATCTGAGACATCACCAAGCCAGAGGTGGAATATGGCCCGGGGGGGAACCAGCGCCAGAACCTACAACCGGCTTCATCTGATCCACAGCTGCATGAGCTGACAAACAGGACCACCGGAACTCCGGCTGTTTTCACTAGGAGTGTCCTCATTAAGTCACAGCCCTGAAATGTTTACTCCTGCGTTTGTTTGTTTTAATTTCATCTGTGCGCCACAGCATTAGGGTGTGTGTGGGGGTGTGTGTGTGTCAGAGGGCCTTTCTGGATAAATAGGATATAATGGTGAAACTCCGCAGGTCACCTGCTGCTCTGGACTTTGAAGCAAAACAGCTGGAGAAAATAAGGCAGAAAAATAATGTGCTTGGAAATTAAACAGAAGACATGTGTGCACTGATGCGTATTATGACTAGAAAGCAGATAGATGTAAGTCGTCTGGTGAAAAGAGGATGATCTGATCGATTTTTAGATGATCTTAACAAACATGATCTTTGCTTTACAGATTTCTTGAAAGACAAAAGCATGGTCCAGTAATCCAAATTTCAAAACTTCATTGTTTCAAACACTGTTTGAGCAATGAGCAGACGTCATCTCCTCTTAAGCTGCCATACAAAAGTGTTCAGACTCGTTGAAATTCTCCCATTTCATCACATTGCAGCAGCAAACTTCGATGTATTATACAGAGATTTTGTTTGCTACACTAACAAAAAATACAAAAATAAATAAATAAATAAATAAATACAGAACTAAATCCAAAAAAGAATGTGTGAAATAACCTAAAAACTCTGCTTACAGACATGATTCCTCCAATTTTCACAGAAAATGATTATCAAAATTTTAAGTTGTAGCTCTGCTACATCACTAATTATGCATCACTTTGTGTTGTTGTATCATATAAAATCCATATAAGGTCAACTAAATCTATGTATGTGAATACTTTTCCAGGACACTGTAACTAACCTCCACAAAGCAAATACGTTTTCAGGTAACCGTTCCCCAATTTAAATGGACAAAACAAGCTGAGATCTGGAAGACGATGTAAACTTTTACATCAAATCAAAACTTGTTCCACTGAAAAGTCACATCTGCACAAATACAAACATCATTTCAGAGAAAATTTTCCTCGCATCTTTGCACAAAATTCATAATCGGATGCATATCCTAAATAAACCTGATGTTTCACTTCTGCAGATTGGCCCCCCAGGGAAAAACGTGAATAAATAAATATCCAACACAGCATAATAAACTAGACAGTTTAAACTGCAGAATCAGTATAAATATATTAGTATCCCACATTAGATTGTTTTCTGACAGATGTTGTCCTTAGGGATGGACGAAAGAGTTCTTTATTTCACAATCTGATAAATAGCACAACATGAAACCTATTTGGACCACTAGATGAACAGAACTTGTTCATCTTATGCTGGATCTGCTGATGCTATGAAGTTATTCAAAAGAAAGACGATGCAATCAGAGCTTGAAAGCTGATAAAAACTCACAAATATGCAATTTCAAACTATTATTTCCTGAAACAAATCCTGTACACTGTGTACAACTATGATTATGAGTGAGGTGAACGAGAGGACAGGCTGTTAGTATTTATCATAAATACATCAAACTACGAACTCTATTGAAGTATTTCTTAATCAGTTCACAGACACCAGAAGGAAGTTTTTCTCTCCGCCTCAGCTGGGCATTAAGGGTCTGAATTGCATCCCATGCCTGGACCTTGAAGCGTTTTCCCATGAGATAACAAATAAAGACAGGAAGTCTCCAAGGGGCCCTGGCTTAACTTGGACCAATGTGGTTCGATAGTAGCCAAATTAGGCTAGTTCTCATGTTGGCAAGGGGGGAAAAAAACAGGAAGCTGCTGGACACGTGGGTGCCAAGATGGACTGGCACAGTGAACTAAATCAGTTCAAGAGAAAATGCTGAAAAAATTATCTTTGGGATTGATTTCATAGAAACTTTTATTCTCTATTTACTTCTCTAGTATACTTCCTTGAACAGTTTAGGGTAGGGCTATGCGCTACACAAAACATATTCAATACATTGTTTTTGCACAAAATTATTCTTAGATAATGAGATTTCTGCTTATTTTCAGCTCCTTTCAGAACCAGCTGTTTTAGTGCTTATTGTCACTTTAAACCCAAATAAGCTGCTGCTAACTCTATATTTACACTCGCACCTGAAAATGGCTCCAAACAGATGCGCAGTCTACAACCGTACATCTTTGAATCTGAATCAGACCCAAAAGCAGAAGTAGAGCCTCCTGCACAAACAGCAAGAATCCAGCAAGTGGTTTCTGAATAGTAAGTCAACAACAATACACTTATCTTTTCCAGCAGCCATTGTACAGTGCATACAGCGGTAAAACCAGCTGCCCAAATGTGCTGGCGCTCCACTTGGGTTGCTAGGTGATAACCAGGGCGTGGCTTGGATTGCTAAGTAACGTCTCAGTGCCCATCGATTGTGACTTAACAATCAAAGAACATTAATTTATTGCCAAAAAAAAACAAAATCTGGGTGGTTTTAAAGTACTAATAGGCTGTTTTTAAAAGCAATTGAGACCCAAATGGAAATACAAAAATGTTGAATTTTTAAATCATTTTGTGAAAAATCCTATGCCTTCTCTTCTTGTTTTAATTGGCGACTGCAGTAAAAGTTGGTGATTTTGAATTATTTGGTCTAATTTCATAATTTACTTCAATTAAAACACAGTTAAAGAACTAACAAATTAGAAATGTACTTAAGGGTTGGAAATAAGCTTATTTAATTGCTTCAGTATGCATCAAAATAGCCCATTAATTGTATGTATGAGCCAGAAAACTGTGCAGAAGCGCAAACAATAATTAACCATCTATTGGAGCTACGACTGATTTATGGTAGTAAAGTCAAGTAAAGTTCAAGTAAGCAGTAATGGTAATATTAGAGTGATTGATGGTCAGCCAACAAGCCTCATGCCATGTGTTTATCTGTTTCATGCTTCAATATTTACAGCAATAAAGACAGTATTAAAAGTTTACTTCAGTGTGGCACACATATATTTACATTTTGAATGTTTAACCCGAATGTTTTTAGCATGTTTCAAACCAGTTTTACAAAAAAACAAAAAAAGACCACATCTTAAAGCAGCCAGTAGGAAATGAACAAAAAGTTGTCTTTGTGCCGGAGAACTCACCGCTGTAGAAACGGATCATGCAGCTGAGATCAGAGTTGGCCGCTTCATGCTGCACTCGCACAGAGTCTGCGTAACCCATCGATGTCAGGTAATCGTAAACCATCTGTAGGGGACGCTCGCTGGGGTCCAGCCTCCTGCAGGATTGATAGCATCCAGGTTTGTGTGACAACGAGGACAACCAGCTTTGGAGTGAAATATATATCTAGAGGAGGACCTGACCACAGATTTGAATAAAAACTCATAAGAAGCAATGATCTTTCAGGGCTGTGGAGCCACCAACAAATGCTCAGAGAAATCTTTTGCCCCGTGGAAAGCTGAATTGCCTGGAAGAGCAACGCAACCAGAGTTGACCATAAATCCCTGAAGAAACTCAAAAAATAAGAACATTGTTTAATTTATGGGTTTAAAACATAGGAATTAATTTTTCATCTTTCATTATTACATAATAATTTATAAATGTTTCATCTTTTTGGAATGACCCCGTTCTATTTGGTACACATATATTTATTCCTTGCTGATCTTCAGGGATTCACAGTATTCATATCTCTAGAACTTTATCACATTTTGTCACATTCAAAGCACAATCTTTAGTGCAGCTAGTCGAGACTTATAGGGACAAACAAACTCAAAATATGGCATTACGGTGAAGTGGAAGGAAAATATACATGGTCTGAAAAAATGGTTTTGCAAAACAGCTGAATGTTCCTATATTTAGCTCTAACTACTCTGACCAGGTTCCCTATTTGTGCTAAAAAAAAAAAGCATTGGGACATCAGAGTGATGTCACTTTTAAATTTGAGCCACGCAAAGAGTTTGACTTGAGGAAAATGACATTCGATCAGAGCTTCTACTTCCAAATGTTTGCTGTCTCCAAACTACAAACAGAACTTCCTGCTTCTCTCCATTCATACGCAAAGTCCAGATTTGCAGAGTGCACACCTGACAGACATCATGTTTATAGATACTGATACTGATACCAGAGTTTCAATGGGCCTTTTGGCTACATCGGTGATTCATGCTCTCTTTTCTCTTCCTGTTATGTAGACGGCCATATCTTCGCTATACGCTTCCCATTTCCAGATGATGAATTGAACAGCGCTTGGCACACTGTTTTTACGACGGTTAGGGTTCCTGTTATGTCTGCATAACAGAAAGGTATGTTGGCACTTTCTTTGAATCCTTACAGTTTTTCCAACTCCTTGGATTTCTTTTTCCCAGGCCTCTAACTGCCCATCTGATCAGTGATGAGCTCATAAAATCATAACTCTGCAAGGTTTTTTTTCAATATCTGACTGGATGAGCTTCCAGAGCCAACTAAGTTTATATTTATATTGAAAGGTAAAGTGATTTAAAAGGCCCCTGATATCAAACTGCATTCTCCTCCAGGGAAAAACAATTTAAAACCATGTCTGGGTCTGGGAGTCTCCTTCAGGACATTTCCAAAGGATGACTGTAGCTGGGAGGAAACTCCAGGAATACCCACATCGTGTTGGAGGGATTACATGCCCAGTCTGTCCTGAAAAAGCAATTAACGGATCCCTGAGGAGGAGTGAGCTGCTGGGAAAACAGAACCCTGGACCGGCTCGGTAACCCTCTTGGAATGGGATACCCACCAGGACAGGGATAGACGGTCCAAAAATGGAAAGCACGGATCGACACGATTCACCCTATTATCTTATTAGGTTTTGGTGTAAAAGCAGAATTTCCACCAGAAAATATAATTATAAAGGATCAAAGATTGTCTGAAAGTGGCACATTATCACACATTGTTAAAGGAAATCAAAGGCAAGGAAGAAAAACTTCTCTTTCAAAGAAAAATAATCTACAAGCAGTTTAAAAACTTTTGGGTTCAAAATCAAATATCTTATAAGTTTAAGAGACCAAAATACTCTTAGTGATCCAAAATATTCGTATTTGACAAACATTTTTTGCCTCCTCAGCAAAAAATTCTTTAGTTGCCATAAAGGCATCCACTTCTTAGTCACTCCTGGTCAGCTCTTCCCATTAGCCTCCAGCTTCACTCCTGGTATTGTCTTGTAGATTGCAAAACTGCAAACTGTGACTAACTAACCCGTAAGGTTTTTAAAGACAAATGGTCATAAATCTCTCTCTCTTTGTATGAGTCAACCTAGGAAAATTCTGCTTTATTGTCAAAATGAGGCTTTACAAAGTACAGTTGAAGCCTCACCAGTTTTAGCACCGGTGATCTAAAAAAAAACACCCCAATGTTTAACATCGTTCATTTTCTCTACAAGCTAAATGTACAGAAATTATTGGGGGGGTTAAACTTTTAAGTGTGAATTCGTTTCATTTTATTAAACTCCATTCTACACATATATGGCAGGTATGCTAATAACTGTAGAGAACATTGCATAAAAACAGTTTTGTTGTTACCACACAATGACAGCCAAATATTTCACTGACAGTCCATGAGTAAACTGAGTGAACTGTCACACTCACACTAGATAAGGTGCTGAGATTTAAGCTAAAGCCAAGCGCTTATTTTCTACAATATCATATTCCCACTTTGGGTTTTCCAAGAAAGAGCAAAAGAGCAAATTCCTTCCTGGTCACGGATCAGTGATCCAGACAGTCAGAGGGTCATTTGCTGTTTTTCAGAGGGTCTGCTGTGGATCTGAAGGGGGTGTATGCACCTTGAGGGTAAAATTGGTGAGGTGCTGTGGGAGTTTGGGATCAAACGGTATGTTTTGCATTCACTCAGGCTAGTTCACTGTGACATTCTGCTTCAACTATAAAAATGATGAATGTCTGTTTAGCTAAAAATTCTTCTGCATCGCTTACATCTTAATGCAAGTCAATACACTTACAGCTGCTGTGTCTCTAATGGAAGAGACGCGCTTCCTTCACAGGCTATAACATCTCACGTTTCACTTCCAGTTCTGCTGGATGCGAGGCGTTTCTGATCCTCCAGAAATGTTTTTCTTTCTCTTATACATGATTTCACATCAGACTGTGGTTGGTTCTTTTGGAGCGCGTGAGGATTTTGTTTGGAGCAGATCCACAGAAGACATTTCAGCAGGACTGCAGCTGTTCGATCTTGATGTCAGCAAAGTAATTGCTGTTGTTTAATTCAGATTTTGAGGACATTGCCAAGAAAAAGACCCACCCTACAACATCAGCTTGGGTTCTTCATGCAACTGCTTTCAGCACTTCATGTTCTGTACGGTGCATTTACCTGAGAAGGTCTCCATGCAGCTGAATGTAGAGTCCCTGTCCGTTTCTCTGAGCACAGAGCTCCTCCACGGTGGTGCTGGTGGAGCAGAGCACCAACTGCAGGTCTGTCTGAGGGGTGGAGGAGGCCTGTGGGCCGGAAGCAGGCGGCTGAGGGTCCACGGTGCCGCCGTAGAAGCACACACAGCCTCGTTGGGTGTCCCCCTTCAGCCAGTCCCGCTCTCGTGACCCGAATCTGGTTTTCCTCGTCACGCAGCTCCGGCTCCCGTTCCTCTTCATGTTGCGCTGCGGAAAACAGGGAGGTCTCTTCAAAACATGTTGCAAAAGAGTTTGAAGGAGGTTCAAAATCCAGCAACAAAAACACGAGTTACCGCTCACCAACTGGATGATTTGTTTGATTCATTTTCATAAATATAGTTTTACAGCTATTTGAATGAAATTAAAGAGGCAACAAATGAAAAAGAAAACTGTAAAAAGCCTTAATTACATATATCAATCTGTCATTGCTGTAGCAAAGAAATATTGAAAACTGAAGTTAATTTTTTCCCCTCCTCAATATCGCTGCAAAACAGTAGCAAGAGTGGCATCTTGGTGTCACCGAGTCACATGTTTGATACGCTAATTTTGCAGGAGGCAAACCTGCAAAAAAAATAATAAAAAACTTACTCTGTCCAACCATCACAAACAGTAAAACTTGAAGTTTTTTAGCTGTTCATGAATCATGAATTTTTAATAAATGAGATTATGCTTGAGAATATAGGCAGAAATACTTCAGGTGGGTTTGTTTTAGAAAAAAGGATGAATATGTGGAAAAGCACCTCATCTGTGGGCGTCAACTATACAAACACTTCATACATTCATGTTTTATTTGGTTAAAACAAAAATTCCCTAACATGTTTTTTCTTGTAAAAAGAAAAAAATTACCAAAAACTCCATTACATTATATACATATGTATTTGATTGTTATGTTTTGCTTTTCACATGTTAGATGAGTTGCAGCCTAATGTTTCATTTAAAAAAGCTAAACTACAAACCAGTACTGTGATGCTATGCAATATGATGCTCAGATTATTAAACTCCAATAATTCCAGCTGCATATGACAAGAGACAGTTTATCACTTTATCATGGTTTCTAACATATTTATATCATAAGGCTTGTTTGTGTCACTGAGATTAAATGTGTACAAGATACTCCAGACTTTTCTTAATACAAACTTCCAACAAACATACAATCCATGTTTTGTCAAGGATAAGATGAATTTTTCCCAATTTACAAAAGAAAAACATGTTGATGATGTTGTAGGGGTGAGAACACAAATTGAGCTAATTAAGTCAATAATGTACTTCATAACACACCTTCACTGGATAACTCTCTTACATTTTAGATAAGTTCCAGATAAAAAAAAACCCCAGAAGCAGATTTTTGCCATGTTAAAGCAACTCCACCCCCAAAATTGTCCCAGCATTTCAAACAAATGCTATTTTATGAAAATTTTAATACAGTCGCATTCACATTAGAACAATAATTTCCAGCTCTATAGCCAGGAGTCCAACACAGTCGTGAAGTTTCTCTGATTCAACACACCGGATCCAACTGAGTGAGGGAGAAGCAGAACTCAAAACCTAATAAGAGGATGAGGAGATAATGCAACCATTTAAATCAGAACAAGGAAACATCTTAAAGATGCAGGACTCCAACCCAGGACAGGAACTGACCTACAACTCCATTAAATGTTAATTTGGAGGTATTCGTGTTGGTGTGTGATCCATAATCACAACTTTCCCATTTGAACTTCATTGTAAATAACCACATTTGGTCAATAACCTTTAAATTCAAATGTGACAGAAGTTTAAAAGTTCAAAAAAAAGTCTTTGAGTAAAACCTTATTATATTTTTGAGATTGCAGCTGTTTAAGAATAGCAATCTTCTTTTGTCTTGACCAAGTAATTAGTTGAGAAACTAACCTCTGTTTTATCCATTTAAAGAAGCCAAATGAGTCATCCATGCTATATGGAAACATGGCTTCTTGCCCAGAGTGCCCTTTCACCAATGGGAAGCAAAAACATAAAAATAGAAAAGATTACTTTTCAGTTGCACCCTGATCACATCTTCTAACACTAATGGATGCCCAGTCAACAGCGGTTGGACACCATAATGACACATTAGGCTAAGCACTGCAGGAAAATGTGACTATGCACTGCAGATGGTTAATGGTTAAAGTTCACACAACTAAAGGGGAATTTCACTGTTTTTCAAGGAATCTGAAGTCTAGTTCCAGTTCAAAATCTGAAATGCTCAACCAGGTCAAACCTAAACTCTATACAATGTGACAATGCTTTGGCCTTTCTTTACTCATCAGGGGGAAAAAAACTCCACTAAATGAGTCAAAACATAGTTTGAGATTTTGGTAAACATTGTTCAAATGGGAAAAAAATATCAGTTTAGATGTCTTTGTATTTTACATGCTTGGATTAACATCAGCATGTAAAATACAATATTATGAAAGATTGTTCTAAACAGCTTTGATTTTTGAAACATATTCAACTTATAAATATAAATATAAAAAGTCAAATTTTGCTCACTCCTATTTTGCTAGCCAACTATGTGGTGAAAATCAAAAATTAAAAGCAACTTGGAGAGTAGTAATCTTAAATTATCAGCCCTATTTTGAGGTAAATGAAGATACTGACTAGAAATTCAAAATGTGTCCATTTTTCTTGAACTGTAATTTATTTTCACAGCTAAATTTGATACAATTACTACATAGCCTTAGAACTGAACAGACATGTCTGATTGTACACATCTAGATATTACCCTTTCACTGAAGATAGTTAACATTTGGGCTTGTTTTACTGAACATTTAAACTGGTACCTACATTTAATAAAAAAATAACACACCAGGGAGAACTGATTCCCTGTAGATGTATGTCAAACATCATTTTAAAATCATCAGAAACCTGGGCAGGACGAGGCCTTCCTGTAACACATCTAAGTGTGTTTGTGAGGTTTGTTGGTATTAATTGGATTCTGGTGCGCTCCTCCCTGAATGACAACCATCACTTATAATAACAGGCGTTACATAACATCGCAAGGATGCGTTTGAAATCATGCACTTTGCCCTGTTCAGTGATCCGCTGCAGCGGACTATGAGGCAAAAATCTTCCCCCGTCACCAGCGCTCTGCCCTGCCGGATTCACCCAGTGCATCACCGGGGCACAAACCCTCCCGTTGTGACCTGCCTTCAGCACTCGGATTCCGGTTGCATAGTGAGCTCCGGGACCGCTGCGGCCGCCGCGACCCGCGGTCCGGCTCAGCCCCGCCTGCTGGACCACCGTGTCCGGCTGCCTGTCAACACAAGCCCCGTTGTCTCCGGCATCGCCTCCCTTCTTGATGTCGGCTCGGATGTTGATCGCAGGGACCGCTGTGTTGTTATCCTCCTCCTCCTCCATCGCCATGTATGTTAGCAGCCTCAGAAGGCAGGAGCGTCCCCGGAACACGGCTGGTAAATTCCCACAGAGAGAGGAAAATTCATCCTGTGTCGGCGCTGCGACGCCATATCCCGACTAATCTGACCGCTGTCACACAGGCCTGCCTGCCTGCCTGCCGGGGAGCTGATCAATAAACATTACAGGGGCGGGTTCAGGCTTTCCTTTAACTCTCACTGGTACTGTCAGAGGGGAGAGGCTTCAAGTGAATAATAATGAGTTTTACCACTCCAAAAAAAAAAAGGTTCAAGTGGAGGTACAGTTTAAGATCTGACTGTATTTAGGCAACAATTAACTTAAATGCAAAACATTATTTTAAAGCAGAGAATGCCAACTTCCAATGGTGAACTTCTTTTGGACTCAGGTTACATCTAAGTAATTTTTTTTCTCATCTGGTGCTTGTGTGTCTTCCTGTTCTCATGTTGTCCTGCTGTAGTAGTTTAATAGTCATAGCACGCATTCCTCAGGGTAAAAATAAACACATGGTTACCGGTGACATGTCAACCACAAAACTTGACAACAAACAAAAACAAATCGAGTGAAACAAACATGCTGTGCTGGAGAAGTGGTAACTTAGATTTGTACCGTGCTTTGTAAAATGATTCATGTGATATGCAATCTCTGAGAAGTTAATAAAAATATGCACAGTTTTCAATTATTTTATGAATAGAAATGTGAAAATTATGGAGTGCATTTGTGCTCAGCCCTGCTGAATGAACATTTTGCAGAGCTAACGTTGCACATCATTAGCGGTGTATCTCTGGCCATTATTTTTTTTAAACTTTCCCCAAACTCAGACTGTATGGCAAGTCATTAGACTTTGGTATGTTATATCATATTTTAAGCACTATTGAGAAACTACTCAGATTACACTTTTAGAAGTTAACTAAATGGTAGAAAAGTAAGTTATTTCATTTATATTTAGACGTAAGAATACGTCACATCCTGTAAAATGATTGGAAAGGTGGAACAATTGAATGTACAAGAACATTAGCGATCAATACTTAATTATTGACTTATTCTGCATTTTCAAATCAATAAAAAAAAAAAAACAATTTCAGACTCTACCTCTGAGGAAAAGTTAGTCATCATTTTACTGATCAATGATAATAGTAGAGAAAAATGTGCATTCAAAAGGGAATCCTAACTATAATAAAAGTGTTTTCTGTCAATTATACAACATTTCATACTTTTCAATTGCTCATCATGATTTCTCCATCTAATAACTTCAAAACTAAAATGTGCTTTCAGTTCTGTGGCGGAGATTCATCATCTGCCTGAAAAGCTAAACGCGTTGATGGATCCTATGTTGTGGCCTGGCTGTCTTAGATGACAGATTCCTGCTGTAGTCATGGTTTGCTGGAGGACATCCCTCCCATCACCGATACCCGCTCACGTCCCTTCCTCATGACCGCATATGCTATGCTCACTAAAATAAACTCCTTCCATTTGGTGAAGACAGATGGCCTCAGTCTGGTTCTGCTGGAGTTCTCCGCTCCACTGTTGCAGTTGGGATCCCCTCGGTAAAACGCATTTCAATGTTTAACAATACTGTGTTGTTCAGAAAAGGATTTGGGCTGAACCCAACGTATCCGTGAAGTTTGTGTACACCATTTGTGGTACTTTTTGCAAGTCCAGTTGCATCAGAAACTCTTTGAAATCACAGCACATTTTTTTAAAATCTACTGACTTCCTCACCCAGAAAAAATAGGGGTTTTGGTGGGCTTTAAAACTGGATAGTAATCTTAAATGGCAGCCAAATTAACACAAGAATGTAACAAAACCAACCTTTTTCTATGTTCATCTGAAACTCCACATATAGATCGGGTAAGCAGAGAAGATTGGTTCTCAATGGGGAATCAGTGATATTTGCCCCCCCTAATGTGAGGCTTTTTAAATCTCACTCTGTAAATTGCATTTAAAGGTAAAGATTTTATATACTTGCTTCAAGGCTCATCAACCTTTAAACAGGGGTGACAATAAGCACAGATGACATTGTACATGTGAAAATCAGTGATTCAAATTTGTAAAATCCCAATGTTTTCAGTAGAACTTCCTATTATAGCTAATTGCGTTGACTGAACACTTAAGTAGAAACAAAAGCAACAGATTAATACATTCAGAAAAAGAAAAAGATTGTACAAACGGTACAAACTTTTTTTTGGTTGAGGTTAAAAACCCAACTTTTGTTTAGCAGAGCAGACACACGGCACAAATTTCCATACTTCAACTTGATTTTTATTTCACTTTTTTATTCGCTTGATCATCTCCAACCCAAAGACAAGAATACACAGCATAAATTGAAAATAATCCATTTAATAGTTTACAACTTCTCATCTTTAAAGATCATTTCATATTTTCAGTCTGACATTCACACTCTCCTCGAAGCCATGGAACTGGAAAACAGTGAATCTCACGCCGCTCCCCTCCAACAAAAACACAAAATTAAAATCTGATTCGTTTTTAGAGGTTTTCGGGCTGGGCGGGTCGCTGAGATGAGGGAAGGTCACAGGTCATGTTTTCAGAGCAAAGTGAAATCAGTTTTTTTCCCCCTCTTTTTAAAAACAAATAGAAAAGGACCATGATGTGCATTTAGATGCTCTTTCAAGCCCTTTACAAAACGCCTTCATCCCAGCAAAGGGAGGAACAAAAAAATGAAAAATAAAAACACACAAGGGATCCAGACGATGGATTTGCATTTTCTTTGCCCCTACAGTGAAACAAAACAACAAAAAATAAAACAGTAACCAGGTTGTAAGCTCATGATGAACGATTTCTAATTGCCGCTCGATGGGAGCGTGACAGATTTGAACATTTAAACTTTTCTTGCATTTGCAAAAGAGGTTTCACGTCAAGAGTAGAAATGACCTTATTTACAGTTCTTCACATGCAGCTCAGAAGCCGAGTCGAAATTGCAGCCAAAAGAATTACGTCCTATGCGGATAAGAGACAGCTAGCACACCGTCGCGCTCTCTTAAAGATGATTTTCTTCACACAAACACACACAATCCTGACCACACCACTGGCAGGTGCTCGTTTCCTTTCCTCCTCAGTTATAGTGTCCAAAGCTTTAATGTTGGGCTCACTTCCATTTGTAAAATGTTAACACCTTCATAGAAAGAACTAATCAGGCGTGATTAACATACAGTTTGAATAAGACCACACACACACACACACACACAAAAAAAAACACATTCAGGAATAGGTGTATGAAACATGTCTCACCCTGCCAGCCTTTCATTTTGCACAGCTCCCCCTTGTGTTCACTACCCTGCAGCACATGCTTCATCTTGTTTGCCTCCATTAAACAGAAGCAGATTAAGTAAAATAAAAAAACAAAAAAAAAACACTGTAAAAGAAATAGAACATTGTATTTATATTACAAAAACGCTGAGCTTTCACATGGATTTTACAGCATCATTTTGGACTGTAAATGACAGTCAAACTATGCAGGTTAAAAGCAAACCAATTGACCATAAAGGGAACTTTAAAACATGAAAAGGGGGAGA
This sequence comes from Brachyrhaphis terrabensis, assembly GCA_903067065.1. Lineage (NCBI taxonomy): Eukaryota > Metazoa > Chordata > Actinopteri > Cyprinodontiformes > Poeciliidae > Brachyrhaphis > Brachyrhaphis terrabensis. The sequence goes on from CAEGAG010288861.1 coordinate 43,061, forward strand.
GAAAAAAATGCAGGCATGGCAGTAGTAGTGTCCTTGCTTTTGGATGGTGCAAGAGAGAGAGAGAGCAAACACACCAAAACTAAAACGGGCTTCACAAAAACAAAAGGTAGGTTAAAGAGAAGATCAAGAAAGCATGTAAGGCCAAATGAAAGATGCGTCTTGGCAAGGGAGCCGCTCTGCAAGAGGCCGTGGATGCGAGAGGTGTTTGAGGGGTGGGGGAGCAGAACTCAAGTTGCTGCGCCTCAGTAGTACAGTGCATCATTCGGAGGGTGTGTGTGTGTGTGTGTTAAAGTCACGTTAGAAACCCACCATCCAGAGACACCAAACCTGACGACGCCAGGGCGTGACGTCCAATCAGGACTCAACGGGAAATCAAATGAAGCTCCATTGAATCCTTTTAAGATTACTTTTGTACATATATGCATACAATTATACTTTCCAAATAATCTTTTATGTGGATTTTATTTAATCTGATCAGCGTTTTTGTTTTACAACTATATACAATGTACAGGCAGATCATAAATCTTTTACAATGAATGAGTGATGATACATACTTGTCTCATTATAGACCGACTAAATCTATTTTGAGTAGTTGGAATTTTGTTTAGAAAATGATATCTAAAAAAAGGATGAAAGATAGTACAATAGACAAACATTTGTAAAAGCCCTCAGTATGTACAGAAAAAAAGCCAATATAGCATTCATCAACAAACAGAAGAAAAACGTTCAGCAGAAAAAGATTTCTCCATATACACATATCATGAGATCAAAAATATTTCCAAAGCTAATAGTATATCTCTGATTTGGTCACAGAAGTTAAAAGATAGTGAAGCATAGTGAGAGGAGTTATATCGGCGGATCATAGTGAGGCTGTGAGTTCAGTAATGAGATGCACAGACTGCTGTTAGTTTTCTTCATGCAGACGCTCCCCCTCCATTGCATTTGGTGACTAAACAAAAGCTGCCGATGTCCTGCCACTAAAGTTAACAGAAAGGAAACAGTGTGAGGTATAAAGGTTCCTATCCCCGATGACGGTATGCTTCTGACGAGAGCGAAGATAACGCCAAAAAAAAGTTTCGTTAGCTCCAGCTAATAATTCAGTCCCTATTGCTTGATGGATTTTGGGGAGGAGTTGAAAAATAACCTATGCCAGCTTGTCAACGTTTACACACATTAGCTGCCATTAACTTTGCTTTAATTATAGGATTTAAATATTATCGACTCTTGTTTTTATTAGAAATCTGAGAAAATCAAGATATATTTTGAAATATTTCACTATAATTTACAAATTCCTGGACCAAACCTGTTGCTCAGGTTAGTGGTATTTTAGTTTAAATCCATCAAGAGTGACAGACGACGCTCACTTTTGTTTTTTTACTCAGCTAAGTCAGAAAGGCACATCACTTTGATATCAGGCATAATTACTGCAGAAACAAAACAAACTCTCACAAAATTAGTGCCGATAAGATGAGCATCCCTGACAAAATAAAAATAAAAAAAAGACTTGGAAAGAAGAATTAAGAGAAAGAAAAGCATTCAGTGCAAGTTACTACATTCATGACAAGCTTCATTTACATGTGTGACCAAGTTCAATCAGGTTAAACAAATCAGAAATAGAAGTCAAAATGCAGTCCCGACCGATGACACAGATGCAGGAAAAGTTTAAAATGCAGATCTCTCTCTAACACAAACGCAACTTGTTTTCAGATAAGTTTCAGAGCGATAACGTATTCACTGCAGTACATCAAACTTACTGTTTTGTACAGATCTACAAGCTGTCGATTCCCTAAGGATGAGGTGTTAGATGAGAGGAAATGTTCTGAACCCAGCGACAGAGTTGGATGAAGTGGTCTACAAACAGAATCAGAAAATCCCCCCTCGGAGCTTAAAGTCCAGATGTGATTGTGACCCCAGCACACATGCATTTAGCAAATTAATGTAATTCAGAATGAATACAACTCTGAAGTTATATTGTTGACAGTGTGGAGAAAGAAAAAGTTTTCAAAGTTTTTCCTGCTGCCATCATAGGAATGATGGTTCGTGAAAGCAAAGCCAATCCTACTGATCAAGGGAGCAAATGCCTCAAACTGCATTTTAGGATTTAAAAAAAAAAAGAAGAAAGAGCCCAAAGGGGGCAACACTTTTTCAGAGGTAAAGTGTGCCACAGTGGACGGTGCGCATGTATCCTTCTGGGTGTGGTGATGGAGGGGTGTGAGAAAAATACATCAGCATACTAAGAGATCAATTAAGAGCAAAAAGAGAAAGTTCAATGATTGATATGTTTTTTCCCCAATTCCTCTTGTAATGCCAACAGGGTCTTCGTAACATCTGCTCTATCCTCCTGTGGTTGATGCTCTGCTGCTTCCCATGCAACTCGAGGGCAGCGATCTGCAGTGATGTCACAGGGCGGTCCATTGGAAGAAAAAGTGGGAGGTGAATGTGTGGGAGGAGGGGAGAGAAAAAAAAAAAAAAAAGGTTTTCATAGTTCCCTTGGTGGGGTTTTTTGGAGGCAGCAGGCGCCGGTCATCACTGCCAAGACTGCGGGGGGAAATTATTAACCTCTGCCAGGTCCTGCACGGCCGAGCCTTTGTGGGTGTAGGTTAGTTTGATCCTCATTCGTAGTTGTTGCTGAAATTTTAAGGTTTTGATTGTAAAAACAGAAATCTTTGAAAAATCATGGAAGTTGTAGATATGGATGTATTGCTATGAAACTAAAAGATAAAGAGATATTTGAAAAGAAACTCACCTTCTGTGGGTTGAGAACTCTGATGACCTGTGTTACAGTTCCCTGGTTGAGAGCTGGGACGACGTTACTGCTGGGGGAAAGGAGCTGCAGCTGGAATGTCTGATGAAAACAACAATTTCAGATAAAACAACAATGCACGTGGAAAAATATGCTCTCTTCAGCACTTTAAAATGATGAGTTTAGTTAATCAGGTGTTTCCAATAGATGGGTGTCGAGGTCAAATGACTGTTGCATTTTAAAAATTGAGGCAAAATTTAGAGCAATGAGGAGCATTTACTGTATGTTCTACAGAACCCCAACAATTTCCTCATCATTAAGAAAAATTATAAATATTAGTTTGTTAAAATGCTGCAAAAACAACAAAAAAAAGTTTGCAATATGGTAAGACCCAAGGTAAAAGTCCAATATTTGTAATACTAACACTAATAATTCATTAACCTCCATTTTTTTTAGTTAAAACATAATTTTTATTAATTTATTTTTCTTTTGTTAACCTTCTCAGCAGTCACATCTTCTTTCCTTCACTGCTGACTGGATGTGCGTGTTTATTTGTAATACCTTGTGGTAACGATTTTCCTGACACATACTATGTTGTGGGGACAGAAGCCTGGTCCCCACAAGGGGAAACGCTGTTTTTGGGTCAGGGGTCAGATTTAGGACTAAGGTGTGAATTGAGTTTTGCTTAGGGTTAGGATAAGGATAAGGTTTAGTCTGTAGAAATGAATGGAAGTCAATGGAAAGTCCCCACAAAGATAGCCACACAAACGTGTGTGTGTGGGGGCGAGGGTGTGTGTGTGTTTTTGTTTCTAATACCTTGTAGGGACCATTTTCCTGACATATACTACGTTGTGGGGACCAACTGCTACTTGTGGGGACCGAAGCCTGGTCCCCACAAGGGGAAACACTGTTTTTGGGTCAGGGGT